>JAVTVJ010004457.1:15373-25987 GCA_034509425.1 Eopsaltria australis | reverse complement strand
GAATTCAACCCAAAATCACCAAAATCCAGGGAATTCAACCCAAAATCACCAAAATCCAGGGAATTCAACCCAAAATCACCAAAATCCAGGGAATTCAACCCAAAATCCACTGAATTCAACCCAAAATCCAGGGAATTCAACCCAAAACCCAGGGAATTCAACCCAAAATCTGCAGAATTCAACCCAAAATCACCAAAACCCAGGGAATTCAACCCAAAATCTGCAGAATTCAACCCAAAATCACCAAAATCCAGGGAATTCAACCCAAAATCACCAAAATCCAGGGAATTCAACCCAAAATCACCAAAATCCAGGGAATTCAACCCAAAATCCACTGAATTCAACCCAAAATCCAGGGAATTCAACCCAAAACCCAGGGAATTCAACCCAAAATCTGCAGAATTCAACCCAAAATCACCAAAACCCAGGGAATTCAACCCAAAATCTGCAGAATTCAACCCAAAATCACCAAAATCCAGGGAATTCAACCCAAAATCACCAAAATCCAGGGAATTCAACCCAAAATCACCAAAATCCAGGGAATTCAACCCAAAATCCACTGAATTCAACCCAAAATCCAGGGAATTCAACCCAAAACCCAGGGAATTCAACCCAAAATCTGCAGAATTCAACCCAAAATCACCAAAACCCAGGGAATTCAACCCAAAATCTGCAGAATTCAACCCAAAATCACCAAAATCCAGGGAATTCAACCCAAAATCACCAAAATCCAGGGAATTCAACCCAAAATCACCAAAATCCAGGGAATTCAACCCAAAATCCACTGAATTCAACCCAAAATCCAGGGAATTCAACCCAAAACCCAGGGAATTCAACCCAAAATCTGCAGAATTCAACCCAAAATCACCAAAACCCACTGAATTCAACCCAAAAACACCAAAATCCAAGGAATTCAACCCAAAACTGTCACCAAAAACCACTGAATTCACCCCAAAGCCAGCCCGGAACTGGAGCGCACCGAGTCCACGGTGCCGGGCTCCAGCTCCACCAGGATGGCACCAGGGACGTATTTACCTCCAGGAATGGACCAAAATCCAGGGAATTCAACCTAAAACCCAGGGAATTCAACCCAAAATCACCAAAATCCAGGGAATTCAACCCAAAACCCAGGGAATTCAACCCAAAATCCTTAAAAACACCAAAATCCAGAGAATTCACCCCAAAACCAGCCCAGAACGGGAACTGGGCTCCAGCAGGGATGGATTGAGCTCCTGGAATGGACCAAAATCCATGGAATTCACCCCAAAACCACCAAAAAACACCAAAACCCAGAGAATTCACCCCAAAAATGTCACCAAAAACCACTGAATTCGCCCCAAAGCCAGCCCGGAACCGGAGCGCACCGAGTCCACGGTGCCGGGCTCCAGCTCCACCAGGATGGCACCAGGGATGGACTGAGCTCCGGGAATGGACCAAAATCCAGGGAATTCAACCCAAAACCACCAAAATCCAGAAAAATCACCCCAAAAGCGCCATCAAAATCCTGGGAATTCACCCCAAAGCCAGCCCAGAACAAGAACTGGGCTCCAGCTCCAGCAGGACGGCCCAAGAAATGGATTGATCTCCTGGAATGAACCAAAATCCATGGAATTCACCCTAAAATTACCCAAAACCACCCAAAATCACCAGGAACCACGAGAACTTCACCAAAAACCTGAGAATTCACCCCAAAACCAGCCTGGAACTGGAACTGGGCTCCAGCTCCACCAGGACGGCCCCAGGCATGGATTGAGCTCCTGGAATGGACCAAAATCCACTGAATTCAACCCAAAATCCACCAAAAACCACCAAAAAACACCAAAAAAAATGAGAATTCACCCCAAAATCCAGGGAATTCACCCCAAAATCACCTGGAATTGCCCCAAAATTATGCAAAAATGCCCTAAAAACGCGGGAATCGCCCCAAAAACGCTCAGAGTTACCCCAAAAATCAGCTGGAGTCACCCCAAACCCACCCAAATCACCCCAAAACCCAACAAAATCACCCCAAAACCACCTGGAATCGCCCCAAAATTCCTGGAGTGACCCCAAAACCACAAAAAATCGCCCCAAACCCACCCAAATTACCCCCAAATCATCCCAAAATCACCAGAATTACCCAAAACCACCCAAAATGACCCCAAAACCTCCCGGAATTACCCCAAAAACGCTCAGAATTACCCTAAAAACACAGGAATGACCCCAAAAACGCTCGGAGTTACCCCAAAATCGACTGAAATCACGCCAAAACCACCCAGAGTTACCCCAAATCCACCCAAATCACCCCAAAATCACTCAGAATTGTCCCAAAAACACCCAGAATGACCCCAAAATCACCAGGATGGTTTTGGGCACGGAATTAACCCCAAGAGAACCCAAAAAGGAGAGAATTCACCCCAAAACCACCTGGAATCACCCCAAAAGCACCCGGAATTACCCCAAAAATGCCCCAAACCACCCCAAAATCACCTGAAATTAAACCAAAAACACTGAAATCACCCCAAATTACCCCAAAATCACCAGGATGGTTTTGGGCACGGAATTAACCCCAAGAGAACCCAAAAAGGAGAGAATTCACCCCAAAACCAACTCAAACCACCCCAAAACCGCCCCAAATTACCCCAAAATGCCCCAAACCACCCCAAAACCACCTGAAATTAAACCAAAAATGCTCAGAATGACCCCAAAATCTCCAGGATGGACCTGGGGATGGAATTACCCCCTGGAGATCCTAAAAATGAGAGAATTCACCCCAAAACCACCCCAAATTACCCCAAAAATGCCCCAAACCACCGCAAAACCATCTGGAGTTACCCCAAAACCACTGAGATCACCCCAAAAACGCTCAGAATGACCCCAAAATCACCAGGATGGTTTTGGGCATGGAATTAACCCCAAGAGAACCCAAAAAGGAGAGAATTCACCCCAAAACCATTGAAGCCACCCCAAAACCACCTGGAATCACCCCAAAAATGCCCCAAACCACCCCAACATCGCCTGAAATTAAACCAAAAATGCCCAGAATGACCCCAAAACCTCCAGGATGGCCCCAGGTATGGATTTACCCCCTGGAGATCCCAAAAAGGAGAGAATTCACCCCAAAACCACCCCAAATTACCCCAAAATGCCCCAAAAAGCCCCAAAGTGCCACCAAAATCCCCCAAAATCACCCCAAAATCACCCCAAAAATGCCCCAAATTGCCCTAAATCAGCCCCAAACGGGACAGGGTGACACTGGGGACAAGGGACATGGGGACACCGGGGACAGGGGACATGGGGACACTGGGGACAAGGGACACAGGGACAAGGGGACATGGGGACAAGGGGACACTGGGGACAAGGGACACTGGGGACACTGGGACAAGGGACAATGGGGACCAGGGATCACATGGGACACTGGGATAAGGGGGACAAGGGGACATGGGCGACAAGGGACCGGGGACAAGGGGACAGGGGGCACAAAGGGGGACACTGGGGACAAGGGACACAGGGACATTGGGGACAGGGGACACAGTGACACAGGGGATAGGGGACACGGGGACACTGGGGACAAGGGACACGGGGGACACTGGGGACAGGGGACATGGGGACACTGGGGACAAAGGACACGGTGACACTGGGGGTAAGGGACAAGGGGACACTGGGGACAAGGGACACGGTGACACTGGGCAGGGACACGGGGACACTGGGGACAAGGGACATGCGGGGGAGGAGACATTGAAGGGGTGACAGGGGACACCAGGGAGGGAGTGACACTGAGAGGTGACAGCACAGGGTGGCACCAGGGGGTGACGAGGGACAGGTGACACCAGGCTGGCAGTGACAAGGGACAGGTGACTCTGGGGGAGGGGGGTGACAGCACAGGGTGACACCGAGAGGTGACAATGGAGAAGGTGACACTGGGGGGTGACAAGGGACAGGTGACACCAGGGAGGGGATGGTGGTGACACTGGGCAGGTGACACTGGGACGGGGGTGACAGGACAGGTGACACTGAGAGGTGACAAGGCACAGGTGACACTGGGGGGGCTCGCAGGGTGACACTGAGGGTGACACTGAGGGTGACACTGAGAGTGACACTGAGAGGTGACAAGGGACAGGTGACACTGGGGGGGCTCGCAGGGTGACACTGAGGGTGACACTGAGGGTGACACCGAGGGTGACACCGAGGGTGACACCGAGGGTGACACTGAGGGTGACACTGAGGGTGACAAGGCAGGAAGGGCCACCAGGGAGTGACAGTGACCCCAAAGGTGACAAAGGGAGGTGACGCTGGGGGGTGACAGTGCCACCAAGGGACACAAAAGCCACCACAAAGCCACCCCCAGTGACCGGGGAGGTGACAAATGCCACCCACAGTGACCGGGGAGGTGACAAATGCCACCCCCAGTGACCCTGGGAGGTGACAAATGCCACCCCCAGTGACCGGGGAGGTGACAAATGCCACCCACAGTGACCCGGGGAGGTGACAAATGCCACCCACAGTGACCCTGACAAATGCCACCCACAGTGACCGGGGAGGTGACAAATGCCACCCACAGTGACTGGGAGAGGTGACAAATGCCACCCACAGTGACCGGGGAGGTGACAAATGCCACCCACAGTGACCCTGACAAATGCCACCCACAGTGACCGGGGAGGTGACAAATGCCACCCACAGTGACCAGAGAGGTGACAAATGCCACCCCCAGTGACCGGGGGAGGTGACAAATGCCACCCACAGTGACCGGGGGAGGTGACAAATGCCACCCACAGTGACCCTGGGAGGTGACAAATGCCACCCACAGTGACCCTGGGAGGTGACAAATGCCACCCACAGTGACCCTGACAAATGCCACCCACAGTGACCGGGGGAGGTGACAAATGCCACCCACAGTGACCGGGGAGGTGACAAATGCCACCCACACTGACCCTGGGAGGTGACAAATGCCACCCACAGTGACTGGGGAGGTGACAAATGCCACCCACAGTGACCGGGGAGGTGACAAACGCCACCCAGTGCCACAAGTATCACCAAGTGTCCCCAAGTGCCACCACAGGGCCACCGAGGAGTGACACAGTGAGGGGAGGAAGGGCAGAGGAGCTCCAGGGAGGGTCACAGCTGTCCCCAAGTGTCCCCAAGTGTCCCCAAGTGTCCCCAGGTGTCCCCAGGTGTCCCCAGGTGTCCCCAGGAGCCACCAAAGCATCACCAGAGAGTGACACAACGATGGGGTGACAGCACAGAGCAGCCCTGGGGCGGGGTCACAGCTGTCCCCAAGTGTCCCCAAGTGTCCCCAAATGTCCCCAGGTGTCCCCAGGTGTCCCCAGATGTCCCCAGGTGTCCTCAAGAGCCACCAAAGCATCAACAATGACACAACGATGAGGTCGAAGCACAGAGCAGCCCGGGGCGGGGTCACAGCTGTCCCCAAGTGTCCCCAAATGTCCCCAAGTGTCCCCAGGTGTCCCCAAGTGCCACCAAATGTCACCAGGTGTCCCCAGGAGCCACCAAAACATCAACAGAGAGGGACACAACAATGGGGTGACAGCACAGAGCAGCATCGGGGCGGGGTCACAGCTGTCCCCAGGTGTCCCCAAATGTCCCCAGGTGTCCCCAGGAGCCACCAAGTGTCCCCAGGAGCCACCAAAGCATCAACAGACAAGGACACAACGATAGGGTCGAAGCACAGAGCAGCCCCGTGGCGGGGTCACAGCTGTCCCCAAGTGTCCCCAAATGTCCCCAGGTGTCACCAAATGTCACCAAGTGTCCCCAAATGTCCCCAAATGTCCCCAGGTGTCCCCAAGAGCCACCAAAGCATCAACAGACAATGACACAACGATGGGGTCGAAGCACAGAGCAGCCCCGGGGCGGGGTCACAGCTGTCCCCAAGTGTCCCCAGCTGTCCCCAGGTGTCCCCAAGTGCCACCAAAACATCACCAGAGAGCGACACAACAATGGGGTGACAACACAGAGCAGCATCAGGGCAGGGTCACAGCTGTCCCCAAGTGTCCCCAGGTGTCCCCAGGTGTCCCCAGGTGTCCCCAAGGTGCCCACCTGTGGCCTCGTTGTAGTAGACGCTGATCCTGTCCAGCTGCAGGTCGCTGTCCCCATGGTAGGTGCCCGTGGGGTCGATGCCGTGCTCGTCGCTGATCACCTCCCAGAACTGCGGGGACAGCGGGGACAGCTCGGGGACAGCTCGGGGACAGCCCCCGGGGAGGGGTTGGGGACAAAAACGGGGAGTTTGGGAAAAAAAACGGGGATTTTTGGGGAAAAAAACGGGGATTTTTGGGGAAAAAAACGGGGGTTTTGGAGGGGAAATGGAATTTGGGGGCGTGGTCTGGGGTAAAGGGGCGGGGCTTAAGGAGGGCGTGGCCACACCCACTTCAGGCACAGTTTTGGGGGAGAAAATTTGGAATTTGGGAAAAAAATGGGAATTTTTGGGTGAAAAATGGGAATTTTTGGGTGAAAAATTGGGTATTTTAAGGAAAAAATTGGGATTTTAGGAGGAAAAATTGGGGTTTGGGGGCGTGGTCTGGGGTTAAAAGGGGCGGGGCTTAAGGATGGAAGGGCCACGCCCACTCCAGGCTGAATTTTGGGGAGAATAAATGGGGTTTTGGAGAAAAAAATGGGAATTTTTGGGGAAAAAATGGGAATTTTTGGGTGAAAAATTGGGCATTTTAGGGAAAAAATTGGGATTTTAGGAGGAAAAATTGGGGTTTGGGGGCGTGGTCTGGGGTAAAAGGGGTGGGGCTTAAGGAGGGAAGGGCCACGCCCACTCCAGGCTGAATTTTGGGGAGAAAAAAATGGGAATTTGAGGAAAAAAACTGGGAATTTTTGGGTCATGATCTGGGATTTTTAGGTAAAAATGTGGGTTTGGAAAGCGTTAAAAGGAAGTTGGGGGCATGGTCTGGGATAAAAGGGGCGGGGCTTAAATGGGGAAGGGCCACGCCCACTCCAACCTTGATTTTGGGGAGGAAATTGGGGTCTTGGGGGGAAAAAATGGGAATTTTTAAGTGAAAAATCAGGGGATTTGGGAAAAAATGGGAGTTTTGAGACGAAAAATGGGGATTTTGGGGTAAAAAATGGGATTTTGGGGGGTGGGAAATGGAGATTTGGGGGCGTGGTCTGGGATAAAGGGGCGGGGCTTAAGGGGGGGTCAAGTTGGCCACGCCCACTCTGCTCTACCTGGGACCCAATTTTGGGGGAAAAAGGGGGGATTTTGGGGAAAAAATGGGGATTTTGGGGAAAAAATTGGGATTTTGGAGGAAAAATGGGGATTTTGGGGGGTGGAAAGGGTTAAAGGGGCGGGGCTTAAAGAGGGAAGCCACACCCACCCCAGGCTGAATTTTGGGGAAAAAAACCAAGGATTTGGGGAAAAAATGGGAGTTTTGGGAGGAAAAATGGGGATTTTGGGGTAAAAAATGGGATTTTGGGGGGTGGGAAATGGAGTTTTGGGGGCGTGGCCTGGGATAAAGGGGTGGGGCTTAAGGGGGTGGGGTCAGGTTGGCCACGCCCACTCTGCTCTACCTGGGATCCAATTTTGGGGAAAAAAAATGGGATTTTGGGGAAAAATTTGGGATTTTGGGGGGAAAAATGGGGATTTTGGGGGGTGGAAAGGGTTAAAGGGGGCGGGGCTTAAAGAGAGGGAAGGCCACGCCCACCCCAGGCTGAATTTTGGGGGAAAAACCAAGGATTTGGGGAAAAAATGGGAGTTTTGGGAGGAAAAATGGGGATTTTGGGGTAAAAAATGGGATTTTGGGGGGTGGGAAATGGAGATTGGGGGCGTGGCCTGGGATAAAGGGGCGGGGCTTAAGGGGGTGGTGTCAGGTTGGCCACGCCCACTTTGCCACCCCAGGGATTCATTTTGGGGCCAAAAACGGGGATTTTAGGACTCTAAACAAACACTGAATTATCAACCTTGCCCTGCCCACCCCTCCTCCCATCCCAGGCTGATTTTTTGGGTTAAAAACGACAAATTTTGGGACATTTGAATCATTTTGGGGGCGTGGCCACAGAGGGGAGGGGGCGGGGCTTGGGAATGATCAGATTTGGGTTAAAAACCGGGGATTTTGGGGGTTTTTAAAGCAAATTCAGAGCGCAGTGAGGCCTTAAAGGGGTGGGGCCACCACCCCCACCCATTCCAGGATGTTTTTTTGGGGTAAAAAAGGCGAATTTTGGGGTTTTTTTGGGCGATTTGGGGGCGTGGTTTCCGTGAGGGGGCGTGGCCAGAGCGGGGAGGCCCCGCCCCTTAAAAAGGGCGGGAACGCGGGAAAACGGCGGCAAATCGGTAAAATTCAAACCGAACCCCCCAAAACCGGCTTTAAACACCCAAAATCGGCCTTTTTCAACCCAAAATCGGGGTTTTCCCACTCAAAATCGGCTCCGGAGGCACCAAAATTGCTTTTTTTGGAGGCGGGGTTGCTAAAATTGGGAGGTTTTGGGGTTAAAACGCGGCCCGTGAGGGGGAGGAGGGAGCGAGGCCTGAGGGGGAATGAGGGGGAAAAAGGAGATTTTGGGGTTAAAAATCAAGAAATGAGGCAAAAAACGGGGGTTTTGGGGTTCAAATGAGAATTTGGGTTAAAAATGGGGTGTTTTGAGAGTGAAAAAGGTAAAAAAAATGAGGTAAAAAACGGTGATTTAAGGTAAAAATGGTGCTGAGAAAATCGTGAGGGGAAAGGGTTTTTAAAAATGAGGATTTTGGGAATAAAAAGGAGAAATGGGGTTTAAAATGTTGATTTTGGAGTTGAGAAGGAAATACAGGATAAAAAAGCAGCAATTTGGGTTAAAAAATGGAGGAATTGGTTTAAAAATGCCGATTTTGGAGGTGAGGGAAGGAATTGGGTAAAATCCGGTGGTTTTGGGAAAAATGGGTTAAAAAAGGGCGGATTTGGGGGTTGTAGTAAAAAAAAAATCACTCTGAAAAAGCCAATCTGGGGTTAAAAATGGAGATTTTGGGCAAGTCAATAAAAAACGGGTTTTAAAATATTTAATACAGTTTTAAATCAGCATTTTAAGGGGAAAAAGCGGCATTTTAGGGCTTTAAAACACAGCTAAAAATACCGATTTTTGGGGTAAAAATGGGGGTTTGGGGCAGAAATTGAGAATTTACGGCAAGAATGTGAATTATGATAAAAAAAGGACATTTAAGGGCAAAAAATGCAAATTTTTTACACGAATAAATTCAAGTTTTGAGGTAAAAAACTCGGGTTTTGAGACCAAATCCAAATATTTAAACATTAATATTTTATATAGAATAAAAACCATTTTTAGGGCCCAAAAATCTCAATTTTGGTTCAAAATCTTCCCGGAGCTAAAAAAAAAAAAATCCCATTTTTGGGGTTAAAAACTGCAATTTCTGAGGCGTTTTGGAGGACAAAGGTTGGGATTTGGGGCGGAAAACGGCGATTTTTGGACAAAAATCGATGTTTAAGAAATAAAAGTATTAAATTTGAGGTTAAAAGCGCCTGTTTTGAGAAAAAAGCGAATTATTCAAGGGGAAAAAAATGGATTTTTAAAGCAGCAAAAATGACGTTTAGGGGTAAAAAACTGCAATTTTCCAGGCCTTTAACAACATTTTTTTGGGCTAAAAATCACGGATTTGTGCTAAAAAAATACAAATTTGAAATAAAATTGTTGATTTTGAAGCAAAAGGGAAAATTTTAGGGTAAAAAAAAGCGGAATTGGGAGCACAAAGCTGCGATTCTTCCCCCCCAACCTCCATTTTAGGGCTGGAAACCTCCATTTTATGGCCGGGAACTCGCTCAAAACCGCAAAAAACCGCGATTTTAACCCAAAATGATGGTTTTAACAAATAAATCGAATGGGTTTTCCCCTCAGAAATGCCGGTTTTGGGGGTAAAAAATGGGGATTTTGGAGCAAAAATGGGGTTTTGTAGAACAAAGATGCGGAGCTGCAGCTCCCGGAGCTCCATTTTGGGGCTGGGATAAAAAAGGGTTTTAGGAGCAAAAAATTGAGTTTTAAGAATAAAAAAACCCTCAACGATTAAAAGAATTCTCATTTAAATCCAAAATATTATTAATTTAAATCTAAAAATGTTTTTTCTGTGAGGAAATAGTTTGTTTTTAGGAGTAATAAAAGCTTTTGAAGGCACAAAGGTGATTCCCGGGAAGAAAAACATCGATTTTATAGCGAAAAATTCCAATTTTAAAACTTAAAATCCACGTTTAAGCAATAAAATAATAACTGGTTTTCTCATAAAATTCCGCGGTTTAAAGAAAACTTTTAAAATTTTGTATTTTACGTGGAAAAATTCCGGTTTTGGATAAAAAAAACCCCGATTTTGGAACAAAAAGCGGCCACACGCCTCCTATTTTAGAGCTAAAAACCTCTATCGTGAATATAAAACTCCTTTTTTTGTTTCAATATTCGCAATTTTCGTGTCCGAAACCCCGCCGGGCGTTTGGGAATCAAAAATCTTTATTTTGAGGAACAAAACCCGCATTTTTGAGGTAAAATTGGACGATTTTGGTGCAAAACCAGCCAATTTTAAGGGCAAAAATCCCCAATTTTGGGGCGAAAAAAACCGATTTCGGGTGTGAAAAAGCAGCATTTAAGGTAGGATTTTTTATAAAGCGAACAAATCCGGTTTTAAATGAAAACATGAATAAATGATGGTGA
>JAVTVJ010004457.1:0-13328 GCA_034509425.1 Eopsaltria australis | reverse complement strand
TGGGGGTTTGGGGATTTTTGGGGTCCCTGGGGGATTTTTCGGGCTCTTTGGGTCATTTTTGGGGTTCTTTGGGTCATTTTGGGGACTTTTGGGGTAATTTTGGGTTCCCTGGGAGATTTTTGGGGCTCTTTGGGTCATTTTGGAGTCCCTCAGGGATTTTTGGGGTTCCTGGGGGATTTTTGGGGTTCTTTGGGTCATTTTGGAGTCCCTCAGGGATTTTTGGGGCTCTTTGGGTCATTTTTGGGGTTCTTTGGGTCATTTTGGAGTTCCTGGGGGATTTTTGGGGCTCTTTGGGAAATTTTTGGGGTTCTTTTGGTTATTCTGGGGTTGCTGGGGGATTTTTTGGGGTCCCTGGGGGATTTTTGGGGCTCTTTGGGTCATTTTTGGGGTCCCTGGGGGATTTTTGGGGCTCTTTGGGTCATTTTTGGGGTCCCTGGGGGATTTTTTGGGTTTCCTGGGGGATTTTTGGGGTTCTTTGGGTCATTTATGGGGTCTCTGGGGGATTTTTTGGGGTTCCTGGGGGATTTTTGGGGTTCTTTGGGTAATTTTGGGGTTTTTGGGTCATTTTGGGGTCTCTGGAGGATTTTTGGGGTCCCTGGGGGATTTTTGGAGCTCTTTGGGTCATTTTTGGGGTTTTTGGGTCATTTTTGGGGTTTTTGGGTCATTTTGGGGTTCTTTGGGTCATTTTTGGGGTTTTTTGGGTCATTTTGGGGGTTTTTGGGTCATTTTGGGGTTCCTGGGGGTCCCAAACTCCTGCCCCCCCCCTTTTGCAGCTCCCAGGAGGATCCAGCTGTGCCCCCAGATGTTGGGGACCCCAAACCGCCCGGAGCGCCCCAAAACCCCCCTGGAGCTCCAGATGTGGCGGCAAAAACCCCAAATCCAGATGTTCCCCACCCAAAAACCTGGCGCCGGGCGCTGCTGGCGGTGGACAGCGACACAGATGCAGGGGAGGAGGAAAATCCAGATGTTCCCTTCCCAAAAAGACGGAAAACGACCCAAAACGTGCCGGAAACTCCAGATGTGGCCGGGAAAACCCCAAATCCAGATGTGGAGGGGTCACAGAGGGGCCGCAGGACGCTGGTGGAGGACAGCGACACGGATGTGGAGGGGGAGGGGCCAAATCCAGATGTTGGGTCCCAAAAACGGCCTAAACCGGCCCAAAACGCACCGGGTACTCCAGATGTGGGGCGGAAACCCCCAAATCCAGATGTTGGAACCACCAGAAGCGGCCGTGGGCTGCTGCTGCTGGACAGCGACACAGATGTGGAGGAGGAGGAGGAGGCGATTCCAGATGTTCGGTTCCGGAAACGGCTCCAAATGACCCGAAACGTGCCGGAAACTCCAGATGTGGGGCGGAAACCCCCAAATCCAGATGTGGAGGGGTCACGGAGGGGTCGCAGGACGCTGGTGGAGGACAGCGAGACAGATGTGGAGGAGGAGGAGGCGATTCCAGATGTTCGGCGCTCAAAAAGACGGAAAACGACCCAAAACGTGCCGGAAACTCCAGATGTGGCCGGGAAAACCCCAAATCCAGATGTTTCAACCCCAAAAATTGGTTCCCAAATGCTGGTGGAGGACAGCGACACAGATGTGGAGGAGGAGGGGGTGAATCCAGATGTTGGGTCCCAAAAATGTCTTCAAATTACCCAAAACTTGTTCAGAATTCCAGATGTGGGTCCGAAAAATCCAGCTGTGGAGGGGTCACGGAGGGGTCACGGGACACTGGTGGAGGACAGCGACACAGATGTGGAGGAGGAGGAGGCGATTCCAGATGTTCGGCGCCCAAAAAGACGCAGAAGGACCCAAAACGTGCTGGGAACTCCAGATGTGGAGGGGCTGAAGCCCCCAAATCCAGATGTTGGAACCACCAGAAGTGGGCGCGGGCTGCTGCTGCTGGACAGCGACACAGATGTGGAGGAGGAGGAGGGGCCGAATCCAGATGTTGGGCCCCAAAAACGGCTTAAAGCGACCCAAAATGTGCCCAGAATTCCAGATGTGGGGCGGAAAAATCCAGATGTGGAGGGGTCACGGAGGGGTCACAGTGACACAGATGTGGAGGAGGAGGAGGAGGCAATTCCAGATGTTCGCTTCCGAAAACGACTCCAAATGTCCCAAAACGTGCCGGAAACTCCAGATGTGGGGCAGAAACCCCCAAATCCAGATGTGGAGGGGTCACGGCGGGGTCGCAGGGCACTGGCAGAGGACAGCGACACAGATGTGGAGTGGGAGGGCCCAAATCCAGATGTTGGGCCCCAAAAACGGCCTAAACTGCCCCAAAACACGCCGGGAACTCCAGATGTGGGGCGGAAACCCCCAAATCCAGATGTTGGGTCTGAAATCAGGGGCCAGCTGCTGCTGCTGGACAGCGACACAGATGTGGAGGAGGAAGAGGAGGCGATTCCAGATGTTCAGGTCCCAAAACGGCTCCAAACGACCCAAAACGTGCCCAGAATTCCAGATGTGGTGGCGGAAACCCCGAATCCAGCTGTGGAGGGGTCACAGAAGGGTCACAGGGCGCTGCCAGAGGACAGCGAGACAGATGTGGAGGAGGAGGGGCCAAATCCAGATGTTGGGCCCCGAAAACGGCCGGAAATGCCCCAAAACCCGTCCGGAATTCCAGATGTGGGGGTGGAGACCCCAAATCCAGATGTTCCAGGCCCCCGGGAGCCGCCGGAGGACAGCGACCCAGATGTGGAGGAGGATCCAGATGTTGGGCCCCCGAAAAGGCTCCGGACGACCCAAAACGACCCCGAAAGCCCAGATGTGGAGGGGGAGGGGCCGGATCCAGATGTTGGGCCCTCAAAAGGGCTCAAATCGACCCAAAATGCGCCGGGAGCTCCAGATGTGGAGGGGGAGGGGCCGGATCCAGATGTGGCCGCGACCCGGCCGCCGCTGCCCTCGCATCCAGATGTTGGGAGCCAAAAACGCCTTGAAACGCCCCAAAATGGGCCTGAAATTCCAGATGTGGAGGTGGGAGAGGATCCAGATGTGGCCACGCAGCTGTTCCCGCCCCCAGATCCAGATGTGGGGAGGCCCCAGAGGCTCCGGATGACCCAAAATGGGGTGGAGATTCCAGATGTGGAGGAGGAGGAGTCAGATCCAGATGTGGCCGCCACCCAGCTCTTCCTGCCCCCAGATCCAGATGTTGAGAGCCCAGAAAGACCCAAAATGACCCAAAATGCCCCCGAGATTCCAGATGTGGCCACCCAGCTGTTCCTGGCCCCAGATCCAGATGTTGGGAGGCAAAACCGCCCCGAAACCACCCGAAGTGCGCTCGGAATTCCAGATGTGGAGGCGGCGACCCTGAATCCAGCTGTGGGGGTGGCAGGGGACGAGGGCTGGGATCCAGATGTGGAGGAGGTGGCTTCGGATCCAGATGTGGCCACGCAGCCGTTCCTGCCCCCCGATCCAGATGTTGGGCGCCCAAATCGACCCCAAATGACCCAAAACGAGGCCGGAAATCCAGATGTGGAGGAGGAGGAAGAAGGGGAGGGCTCAGATCCAGATGTGGCCGTGACCCAGCTGTTCCTGGCCCCGGATCCAGATGTTGAGAGCCCGGAAAGACCCAAAACGACCCAAAATCTACCTGGAATTCCAGCTGTGGAGGGGGAAGCCCCAGATCCAGATGTGGAGGAGGAGGAGGGGTCAGATCCAGATGTGGCCGCCACCCAGCTGTTCCCGCCCCCGGATCCAGATGTTGGACCCCCAAATCCGCTCGAAACGGCCCCAAAAGGCGCCAAAATTCCAGATGTGGAGGAGGCAATCCCAAATCCAGATGTGGAGGTGGATGAAGAGGAGTCGGATCCAGATGTGGCCGCGACCCAGCTGTTCCTCCCCCGGGATCCAGATGTTGGGAGCCCGGAGAGCCCCGGAACGCCCCGGAACGCACCCGGGATTCCAGATGTGGGGGGCGAGGCCCCCGGAGATCCAGATGTGGCCACGCAGCCGTTCCTGCCCCCGCATCCAGATGTTGGGAGTCGAAAACGCCTCAGGGGGACCCAAAACGAGCGAGGAATTCCAGATGTGGAGGCGGCAACTCCAAATCCAGATGTGGAGGACGACCCGGATCCAGATGTGGCCGCGACCCAGCTGTTCCTGCCCCCGGATCCAGATGTTCCTGCCCCGAAAGGACCCAGAGCAGCCCAAAACAACCCCGAAATTCCAGATGTGGAGGGGGCCTCCCCAGATCCAGATGTGGCAGAGGGGGAGGAGTTGGAGGTGGCCGCCACCCAGCTGTTCCTGCCCCCGGATCCAGATGTGGTGATCAACCCGAATCCAGATGTTCCGGCCCCAAAGAGACTCAAAACTACCCCAAAACAGCCTGGAATTCCAGATGTGGAGGTGGAACCCCCAGATCCAGATGTTGGGACCTCAAAACCGCCCGAAACGACCCCAAAACCACCCACGATTCCAGATGTGGGGGTGGAGAAACCAGATCCAGATTTTCCAGCCCCAAAAAGACCCAAAACGACCCCAAAAAGGCCCCAAATTCCAGATGTGGAGGTGGAACGCCCAGATCCAGATGTTCCAGCCCCAAGAAGACCCCAAATCACCCCAAAACAGCCTGGAGTTCCAGATGTGGAGGAGGAGACCCCAAATCCAGATGTTTCAGCCCCGAAAAGACCCAAAACTACCCCAAAAGTGCCCAAAAATCCAGATGTGGAGGACAAAACCTCAAATCCAGATGTTGCAGCCCCAAAAAGACTCAAAATTACCCGAAAAGCTCCTGAGATTCCAGATGTGGAGATCGACCCAAATCCAGATGTTCCAGCCCCAAAAAAACCCCAAATTACCCCAAAACAGCCCGGAATTCCAGATGTGGAGGTGGAACCCTCAGATCCAGATGTTGGGACCTCAAAACCACCCACAATTCCAGATGTGGGGGTGGAACCCCCAGATCCAGATGTTCCGGCCCCAAAAGGACCCAAAACCGCCCCAAAAGTGCCCAAAATTCCAGATGTGGAGGAAGAAACCCCAAATCCAGATGTTCCAGCCCCCAAAAGGCCCAAAACGACCGCAAAAAGGGCCCAAATTCCAGATGTGGAGGTGGAACACCCAAATCCAGATGTTCCAGCCCCAAAAAGACCCAAAACGACCCCAAAAAGGCCCCAAATTCCAGATGTGGAGGTGGAACCCCCAGATCCAGATGTTCCGGCCCCAAGAAGACCCCAAATCACCCCAAAAGTGCCCGAAGTTCCAGATGTGGAGGAGGAGACCCCAAATCCAGATGTTCCAGCCCCAAAAAGACTCAAAATTACCCCAAAAGCTCCTGAGATTCCAGATGTGGAGATCGACCCAAATGCAGGTGTTCCAGCCCCAAAACCCCCCAAAATTAACCCAAAACAGCCCAGAATTCCAGATGTGGAGGTGGAACCCTCAGATCCAGATGTTGGGACCTCAAAACCACTCACAAATCCAGATGTGGAGCTGGAGAACCCAGATCCAGATGTTCCAGCCCCAAAAAGACCCAAAAACGCCCCAAAAGTGCCCAAAATTCCAGATGTGGAGGAAGAAACCCCAAATCCAGATGTTCCAGCCCCAAAAAGACCCAAAATGGCCCCAAAAAGGCCCCAAATTCCAGATGTGGAGGTGGAACGCCCAAATCCAGATGTTCAGGCCCCAAGAAGACCCCAAATCACCCCAAAAGTGTCCGAAGTTCCAGATGTGGAGGAGGAGACCCCAAATCCAGATGTTGGGGGTCCCACCCGGGAGGAAGAGGAAGCTCCGCTCACCCCCCAGGTGACATTTTGGGGGGAATTTGGGGGATTTTGGGGTGGATTTGGGGGATTTTTGGGGTTCCCAGGAGGATTTTGGGGTGAATTTTGTTGATTTTGGGGTTCTTGGGTGGATTTTGGGGTGAATTTGGGGGATTTTGGGGTTCCCATGTGAATTTTTTGGGGTTTCAGGTGAATTTGGGGGTTCCCAGGTGGAATTTTCGGGTGAATTTGGGGGATTTGGGGGTCCCAGGTGAATTTTTTTGGGATTCCCAGCTGCATTTTGGGGGGATTTTGGGGAATTTTGGGATTCCCAGGTGGATTTTGGGGGATTTGGGGGGTCCTGGACAGAATTTTGGGGATCTCAGGTGGATTTTGGGGTGGATTTGGGGGATTTTTGGGGTTCCCAGGAGGATTTTGGGGTGAATTTTGTTGATTTTGGGGTTCTTGGGTGGATTTTGGGGTGGATTTGGGGCATTTTGGAGTTCCCAGGTGAATTTTGGGGGTTCCAGGTGAGGTTTGGGGGTTCCTTCATGGATTTTGGGGTGAATTGTGTTGATTGTGGGGCTCCCAGATGAATTTTGGGAATTTTGGGGGTTTCAGGCAGAATTTGGGGTTCCCGGGTGGATTTTGGGGTGAATTTGGGGGATTTTGGGGTTCCCAGGTGAATTTTTTGGGGTTTCAGGTGAATCTGGGGGTTCTCAGGTGGATTTTGGGGAGAATTTGGGGCTCCCAGGAGGATTTTGGAGTTGAATTTGGGGAATTTTTGGGGTTCCTGGGTGGATTTTGGGGTGAATTTGGGGGATTTGGGGGTCCCAGGTGAATTTTTTTGGGATTCCCAGCTGCATTTTGGGGGGATTTTGGGGGTCCTGGACAGAATTTTGGGGATCCCAGGTGGAATTTGGGGTGAATTTGGGGGATTTTGGGGCTCCCAGGTGGATTTTGGGGGATCCCAGGGGGATTTTGGCGTGAATTTTGTTGATTTTGGGGTTCCCAGGATGAATTTTGGGCTTAATTTGGGGGATTTTGGGGTTCCTGGGTGGATTTTGGGGTGCATTTGGGGGATTTGGGGGTCCCAGGTGGATTTTTTGGGGTTTCAGGGGGAATTTGGGGGTTCCCGTCGTGGATTTTTGGAATGATTTTGGAGGTTTTGGGGGCTTCCAGATGATTTTGGGGATCCCAGGTGGATTTTGGGGTGATTTGGTTGATGTTGGGGTTCTGGTGGATTTTGGGGTGAATTTTGTTGATTTTGGGGTTCCCAGATGAATTTGGGGGGGATTTTGGGGGAATTTTGGGACGCGCCAGTTGGATTTTTGGGGTGAATTTGGTTGATTTTGGGGTTCCCCGGGGGATTTTGGGATGAATTTTGTTGATTTTGGGGTTCCCGGGTGAATTTTGGGGTGAATTCGGTTGATTTTGGGGTTCCTGGGTGGATTTTGGGGCTCCCGGGTGGATTTTGGGGTGAATTTGGTTGATTTTGGGGTTCCCGGGTGGATTTTGGGGTGATTTTGGTTGATTTTGGGGTTCCCGGGTGGATTTTGGGGTGATTTTGGTTGATTTTGGGGTTCCCAGATGAATTTTGGGGTGATTTTGGTTGATTTTGGGGCTCCCCATCCTTGCCCCTCCCCCCAGGTGCGGCGCAGTCAGCGATTGGCCGGGAGCCGAGGGGGCGTGGCCTCCGCCAGCCCCGCCCCCTCCATAAATGGGCATCGCCCCTCCCCGAAGCCCCGCCCCTCGCCCAAGCCCCGCCCACAGCGGGGGCGGGGCCGAGAGGGGGCGGGGCCTGAGGAGACCACGCCCCCTGTGCCCATAAATGGAAGTGGGCGGGGCTCGCGGGAGGAGGAGGAGCCAGCAGGGGGCGCCACGCGCAGGCTCCGCCCCCGGGCAGCGCCGGACCCCGCCCCCATCCGGGTAAGCACCAGTATAGACCAGTATGGACCAGTATGGACCAGTATGGACCAGTATGGGGCAGTATGGACCAGTATGGATCAGTATGGACCAGTGTGGACCAGTATAGACCAGGATGGACCAGTATGGACCAGTATGGGGCAGTATGGACCAGTATGGATCAGTATGGACCAGTATGGATCAGTATGGACCAGTATGGACCAGTATGGACCAGTGTGGACCAGTATAGACCAGTATGGACCAGTATGGACCAGTATAGACCAGTATCGACCAGTATAAAGCAGCATGGACCAGTACAGACCAGTGTGGACCAGTATAGACCAGTAAAGACCAGTATGGACCAGCATAGACCAGTATGCATCAGTATGGACCAGTACGGACCAATATGGACCAGTACAGACCAGTATAGACCAGTATGGGGCAGTGTGGACCGGTATGGACCAGTATGGACCAGTATGGACCAGTATGGACCAGTATGGACCAGTATGGATCAGTATGGACCAGTATAGACCAGTATGGGGCAGTATGGACCAGTATAGACCAGTATGGACCAGTTTAGACCAGTATGGACCAGTATAGACCAGTATGGGGCAGTATGGACCAGTGTGGACCAGTATGGACCAGTATGGACCAGAATAGACCAGTATGGACCAGTGTGGACCGGTATGGACCAGTACAGACCAGTACGGACCAGTACGGACCAGTATAAACCAGTATGGACTGGTATGAACCAGTATAAACCAGTATAGACTGGTATGGACCAGTGTGGACCAGTATGGACCACTGGCCCTTCCCAGTATGGACCAGTGCCCCCCAGTGCCCTCCCAGTTTGAACCAGTATGAACGAGTTTGAACCAGTGCCCTCCCAGTGCCCTCCCAGTTTGAACCAGTATGAACGAGTTTGAACCAGTGCCCTCCCAGTGCCCTCCCAGTTTGAACCAGTGCCCTCCCAGTGCCTTCCCAGTATGAACCAGTATGAACCAGTTTGAACCAGTGCCCTGCCAGTATGAACCAGTATGAACCAGTTCGAGCCAGTGCCCTCCCAGTTTGAACCGGTATGAACCAGTTTGAACCAGTGCCCCCCAGTGCTCTCCCAGTTTGAACCAGTATGAACCAGTTTGAGCCAGTGCCCCCCAGGGCTGTCCCCAAAGTGTCCCTGAGTCCCCCAGGTGTCCCCAACCCTCTCAAGAATGTCCCCAACCTGTCCCCACCCCATCCCAGTGTCCCCAAGGCCCCCAGGGCTGTTCCCAGTGTCCCCAGTGTCCCCAGTGTCCCCCCAGGGCTGTCCCCAACCTGTCCCCAACCTGTCCCCAGTGTCCCCAGGTGCTGTCCCCAGCCCTGGTGGCACTCAGGGCTGTCCCCAAAGTGTCCCCAACCCCTCCCAGTGTCCCCAGAGTGTCCCTGAGTGCCCCAGGTGTCCCCAAGCCCCTCAGGGCTGTCCCCAACCTGTCCCCAAGTGCCCCATGTCCCCTCAGGGCTGTCCCCAGTGATGTCCCCAATGTCCCCAATGTCCCCAATGTCCCCAATGTGTCCCCAGGTGCTGTCCCCAGGCCTGGTGGCACTCAGGGATGTCCCCAATGTGTCCCCAGGTGCTCTTCACGGGCCTGGTGGCCTCTTGGTCCCTGCTGGTGGCCTTGGGGACACTGGGTGGCACTCAGAGCTGTCCCCAGTGATGTCCCCAATGTCCCCAATGTGTCCCCAGGTGCTGTCCCCAGGCCTGGTGGCCTCTCAGTCCCTGCTGGTGGCCCTGGGGACACTGGGTGGCACTCAGGGCTGTCCCCAATGTGTCCCCAGTGTCCCCAGTGTTTCCCCAGTGTCCCCAGTGTGTCCCCAGTGTCCCCAGTGTGTCCCCAATGTCCCCAGTGTGTCCCCAACCCATCCTCGAGTGCCCCACGTCACCTCAGGGATGTCCCCAGTGTGTCCCCAATCCCTCAAAGGATGTCCCCAAAGTGTCCCCAAAGTGTCCTTGAGTCCCCAGCCTGTCCCCAGCTCCCCCAGGGGTGTCCCCAACGTGTCCTAAATGTGTCCCCGAGTCCCCTGGATGTCCCCAACCCCCTCAGGGCTGTCCCCAGCGATGTCCCCTCTGTCCCCAGGTGCTGTCCCCAGGCCTGGTGGCACTCAGGGCTGTCCCCAAAGGGTCCCCAACTCCCCCAGGGATGTCCCTAAATGTCCCCAAAGTGTCCCCAGCCCGTCCCAGTGTCCTCCAGGTGTCCCCAACCCCCCCAGGGCTGTCCCCAATGTGTCCCCAATGTCCCCAATGTGTCCCCAGGTGCTGTCCCCAGGCCTGGTGGCACTCAGGGCTGTCCCCAATGTGTCCCCAGGTGCTGTTCACCGGCCTGGTGGCACTCAGGGCTGTCCCCAATGTCCCCAATGTGTCCCCAGGTGCTGTCCCCCGGCCTGGTGGCACTCAGGGCTGTCCCCAATGTCCCCAATGTGTCCCCACGTGCTGTCCCCAGGCCTGGTGGCCTCTCAGTCCCTGCTGGTGGCCCTGGGGACACTGGGTGGCACTCAGGGCTGTCCCCAAAGTGTCCCCAATGTCCCCGGTGTGTCCCCAATGTCCTCAATGTCCCTTCAGCGATGTCCCCAAAGTGCCCCCAACCCCCCCAACGATGTCCCCAGAGTGTCCCCAAAGTGTCCCTGAGTCGCCCAGGTGTCCCCAACCCCCTCAGGGGTGTCCCCAACCTGTCCCCAAAGTGTCCCCAACCCATCCCAGTGTCCCCCAACTGTCCCCAACCTCCCCAGGGATGTCCCCAGAGTGTCCCTGACTCCCTCAGTGCTGTCCCCAACGATGTCCCCAGTGTCCCCAATGTGTCCCCAGGTGCTGTTCACCGGCCTGGTGGCACTCAGGGCTGTCCCCAAAGTGTCCCCAATGCCCCCCAGGTGCTGTCCCCAAAGTGTCCCCAACCCCCTCAGGGCTGTCCCCAACGATGTCCCCAAGGTGTCCCCTCTGTCCCCAGGTGCTGTCCCCAGGCCTGGTGGCCTCTCAGTCCCTGCTGGTGGCCCTGGGGACACTGGGTGGCACTCAGGGCTGTCCCCAGCGATGTCCCCAATGTCCCCAGTGTGTCCCCAGGTGCTGTCCCCAGGCCTGGTGGCACTCAGGGCTGTCCCCAATGTCCCCAATGTGTCCCCAGGTGCTGTCCCCAGGCCTGGTGGCACTCAGGGCTGTCCCCAATGTGTCCCCATGTCCAATGGTCCCAGGTGCTGTCCCCAGGCCTGGGCACTCAGGGCTGTCCCCAATGTGTCCCAATGTCCCAATGTGTCCCCACGTGCTGTCCCCAGGCCTGGTGGCACTCAGGGCTGTCCCCAATGTGTCCCCAATGTGTCCCCACGTGCTGTCCCCAGGCCTGGTGGCACTCAGGGCTGTCCCCAATGTGTCCCCAATGTGTCCCCAGGTGCTGTCCCCCGGCCTGGTGGCACTCAGGGCTGTCCCCAATGTGTCCCCAGGTTCTCTTCACGGGCCTGGTGGCCTCGCCGTCCCTGCTGGTGGCCCTGGGGACACTGGGTGGCACTCAGGGCTGTCCCCAATGTGTCCCCAGGTTCTCTTCACGGGCCTGGTGGCCTCGCCGTCCCTGCTGGTGGCCCTGGGGACGCTGGGTGGCCGCCAGGCGGCGTCGGTGCACGAGTGCAGCCACCTGGTGACCGATGGCATCCGCCGGACGCTGAAATTCCTGTGCGCCCTCGGCCGCGGGGTCCCCATTGTCACCCCCCAGTGGCTGATCCAGGTGACACCGGGGACGGCGGGGACGGGGGGGGATTGGGGACAATGGGGACCTTGGGGGGATTGGGGACATTGGGGGGGTTGAGGACATTGGAGGGGGATTGGGGACACTGGGGGGATTGGGGGATTGGGGATGCTTTGGGGACATTGGGGACTTTGGGGACATTGGGGACATTGGGGGGATTGGGGACATTGGGGACAATGGGGACAATGGGGACACCGGGGACAGTGGGGACAATGGGGGGATTGAGGACAATGGGGAGGATTGGGGACATTGGGGACAATGGGGACATTGGGGGACATTGGGGACAATGGGGACAGGCAGCCTGCAGCTGCACCAGCTTCCGCCTGGGGATGGGGACATTGGGGACACTGGGGACATTGGGGACATTGGGGACATTTGGGAAACTGGGGGGACATTGGGGGACATTGGGGACACTGGGGACACTGGGGGGGACATTGGGGGACATTGGGGACACTGCGGACATTGGGGGGACATTTGGGGACATTGGGGACATTGGGAACATTGGGGACATTGAGGGAGCATTGGGACATTGGGGGGGATGGGGGACATTGGGGACTGGGGGATTGGGGAACATTGGGGAGCATTGGGGAACTGGGGGGATTGGGGCAATGGGGACATTGGGGGGACAATGGGGGTTGGGGACATTGGGGACACTTTGGGGACATTGGGTGGATTGGGGACATCGGGGGACATTGGGGGGATTGGGGACGGGGGGGAATTTTGGGGACATTGGGACATTGGGGGGGGTTGGGGACACTTTGGGGACATGGGGGGATTGGGGACATTGGGGACATTGGGGACATTGGGGCACTGGGGACTTGGGGGGGGCAATGGGGGGATTGGGGCAGGGGGGATTGGGGACAATGGGGACATTTTGGGGACAGTTGGGGGGATTGGGGACATTGGGGACAGTGGGGACACCTTGGGGACACTGGGGACAATGGGGGACATTGGGGACACTTTGGGGACATTGGGGACACTGGGGGACATTGGGGGGATTGGGGACATTGGGGACACTGGGGGGATTGGGGACACTGGGGACACTTTGGGGACAATGGGGACATTTGGGGACATTGGGAACATTGGGGACACTTTGGGGACATTGGGGGACATTGGGGACATTGGGGGGATTGGGGACAATGGGGGGATTGGGGGGACATTGGGGGCCTTGGGGGGACATTGGGTGACCTTGGGGACACAGGGGACAGGGCCGCTGTGACCCTGCTGTGACCCCGCTGTGACCCCGCTGTCCCCGGTGTCCCCGGTGTCCCCAGAGTTCCCGCGGTGGCCGCCCGCTGTCCCCAGGTCCCTTCGTGCCCCGGGACCCCCCCGGGGAGCGGCGCTTCGGCTGCAGCCTGCAGGGGGCGCTAGAGAGAGCGCGGTGTCACCCGCTGCTGCAGGTCAGTGTCACCAATGTCACCAATGTCACCAGTGTCACCCAGAGCCACCCCTGTCCCCAGTGTCCCCAGTGTCCCCAGTGTCCCCAGTGTCCCCTTCGGCTGCAGCCTGCAGGGGGCGCTAGAGAGGGCGCGGTGTCACCCGCTGCTGCAGGTCAGTGTCACCGGTGTCACCAAGTGTCACTGAGTGTCCCCAGTGTCCCCAATGTCCCCAGTGTCACCCAGAGCCATCCCCTGTCCCCAGTGTCCCCAGTGTCCCCTTCGGCTGCAGCCTGCAGGGGGCGCTAGAGAGAGCGCGGTGTCACCCCCTGCTGCAGGTCAGTGTCCCCAGTGTCACCAAAGTGTCACCAATGTCACCCAGAGCCACCCCCGGGCTCAGAGCCACCCCCTGTCCCCAGTGTCCCCAGTGTCCCCTTCGGCTGCAGCCTGCAGGGGGCGCTAGAGAGGGCGCGGTGTCACCCCCTGCTCCAGGTCAGTGTCACCAGTGTCACCAGTGTCACCAGTGTCACCCAGAGCCACCCCCGGGCTCAGAGCCACCCCCTGTCCCCAGTGTCCCCAATGTCCCC
>JAVTVJ010004455.1:0-10000 GCA_034509425.1 Eopsaltria australis | reverse complement strand
CTCCCCCTTCTCCTCCCCTTTTCCTCCCCCTTTTCCTCCCCTTTTCCTCCCTTCCTCCCCTTTTCCTCCCCTTTCCTCCCCTTTTCCGTCCCCTTTTCCTCCCTTTCCTCCCTTTCCTCCCCTTTTCCTCCCCCTTTTCCTCCCCTTTTCCTCGCCCTTTTCCTCCCCTTTTCTCCCCTTTTCCGCCCCTTTTCCTCCCCTTTCCTCCCTTTCCTCCCTTTTTCCTCCCCTTTTTCCATCCTCCTCGCCTTTCCTCCCTTTCCTCCCTTTCCTCCCTTTCCTCCCTTTCCTCCCTTTCCTCCCTTTCCTCCCTTTCCTCCCTTTCCTCCCTTTCCTCCCTTTCCTCACTTTTCTCACTTTTTCCTCCCTTTCCTCACTTTTTCCTCCCTTTCCTCACTTTTTCCTCCCTTTCTCCTCCCTTTTTCCTCACTTTCCTCACTTTATTCACCCATTTTTATATTTTCCTTAAGCCAATCATGGGTTGATCAATGAGGTTGCTGCTCCTACAATTCCACAGGATAATCACACAATCCATCATCTTTCTCCACCTTGGGAGAAAGGAATGAAAATAATCTAGAGGTTCCAAAGCAATCTGTGCTGGTTGGGAAAACGTGGATTATGTTTGCAGGAAATGCATGGGGAATTCTGCTGCTGAAGTAAAAACACAGAGCACTGCAAAAACCAGAGCAGCGCGGCTGTGTTAAAACAAGGGGTTAAAATTGGTGATGAAAAGGGTCTGAGCTGGGTTTTTGTGGTGGTGGGGTGAGGGGGGTTTTAGATCTGGGGCTGAGCTCAGGGCACGGGGACAGCCGGAGTGGCAGGGACACTGCATCCCTGTTTTGGGAGAGTTTCCCATCAGGGCATCCCTATTTTGGGGGAATCCCTATCAGAGCATCCCTTTTTTGGAGAGTTTCCCATCAGTGCATCCCTTTTTTGGGGAAATTCCCATCAGAGCATCCCTTTTTTGGGGAAATTCCCATCAGAGCATCCCTTTTTTGGGGAAATTCCCATCAGAGCATCCCTTTTTTGGGGGAATCCCTATCAGTGCATCCCTTTTTTGGGAGTTTCCCATCAGAGCATCCCTTTTTTGAGGGCGTTTCCCATCAGAGCATCCCTATTTTGAGGGAATCCCTATCAATGCATCCCTTTTTTGGGGAAATTCCCATCAGAGCATCCCTATTTTGAGGGAATCCCTATCAATGCATCCCTTTTTTGGGGGAGTTTCCCATCAGAGCATCCCTTTTTTGGGGGAGTTTCCCATCAGTGCATCCTTTTTTTGGGGGGATTACCATCAGAGCTCCCTTTTTCGGGGGAGTTTCCCATCAGTGCATCCCTTTTTTGGGGGAATCCCTATCAATGCATCCCTTTTTGGGGGGAGTTTCCCATCAGTGCATCCCTTTTTTGGGGGAATCCCTATCAGTGCATCCCTATTTTGGAGAGTTTCCCATCAGAGCATCCCTTTTTTGGGGAAATTCCCATCAGAGCATCCCTTTTTGGGAAAGTTTCCCATCAGAGCATCCCTTTTTTGGGGGAAATCCAATCAGAGCATCCCTATTTTGGAGAGTTTCCCATCAGAGCATCCCTTTTTTTGGGGAAATTCCCATCAGAGCATCCCTTTTTTGGGGGAGTTTCCCATCAGGGCATCCCTTTTTGGGGGGAATCCCTATCAATGCATCCCTTTTTTCGGAGAGTTTCCCATTAGGGCATCCCTATTTTGGGAGTTTCCCATCAGAGCATCCCTTTTCTTGGAATGTTTCCTATCAGTGCATCCCATTTTTGCAGGGTTTCCCACCAGAGCATCCCATTTTTGCGGTAATTCCCATCAGGACACATCACCTCCCCTGTTTCTTCGAGCCAGGAGTGCCCTGACCAGCTCCTCCCTCCCATTCCAGGACTTTCAAGCGGCTCTGGAAGCAGGTCTCGGAAAACCTGGATCGCTACCGCAACTTCCCGCGCCTGGCTGGAGGTACCGGCCTCTCCCGCAGCTTTTTGGGGTTCAGGGGTGAGGGGGCAGCCTCTGCTCTGCCTGGGGAGGAGAGGGGCAGGGTTCCCATCCCCGTGGGCAGGAAATCCCTGGGGATTCGGGGTTCTGGGAGTGGCACGGGATGGGATTTTAGAGTGGGGAGGTGGCGGTTGGAGTCCCCAAAGGTTTGGAGTCCCCAAAGGTTTGGAGTCCCCAAAGGTTTGGAGTCCCCAGAGTTTGGAAGTCCAGAAGTTTGGAGTCCCAGAAATTCGGAGTGAGTCCCCAAAGGTTTGGAGTCCCCAAAGGTTTGGAGTCCCCAAAGGTTTGGAGTCCCCAAAGGTTTGGAGTCCCAGAAGTTTGGAGTTCCCAAAGGTTTAGAATTCCAAAATTTGGAGTCCCAGAAGTTTGGATTTACAAAGTTTGGAGTCCCCAGAGTTTGGAATTCCAGAAGTTTGGAGTCCCCAGAGTTTGGAATTCCAGAAGTTTGGAGTCCCAGAAATTTGGAGTGAGTCCCCAAAGGTTTGGAGTCCCCAAAGGTTTGGAGTTCCAAAAGTTTGGAGTCTCCAAAGTTTGGAGTCCCAAAGGTTTGGAGTCCCTGAAGGTTTGGAGTTCCAAAATTTGGAGTCCCAGAAGTTAGGAGTGAGTCCCCAAAAGTTTGGGGTCCTGGAAGTTTGGGGTCCCCAAAGTTTGGAATTCCAAAAGTTTGGAGTCCCAGAAATTTGGAGTGAGTCCCCAAAGGTCTGGAGTCCCCAAAGGTCTGGAGTCCCCAAAGGTCTGGAGTCCCCAAAGGTCTGGAGTCCCCAAAGTTTGGAGTCCCCAAAGTTTGGAGTCCCCAAAGTTTGGGAATTTCGGTTGATCCCTTTATTTTTCCACGGGTTTTATCTGCCTGCTCCAAGGTTGTGCCCTCGGGGTCACGGCTCTGCCTCTTCTTGGGGCTGCCTAAAAACAGAGGCCAGACAGAATTAAGGGAATAAAATGGGATTTATTGAAGGGAATTCAGGGACATTTCGGGCAGGCAAATCCCCCCTGCAGGGGCTACACCCAAAATGGGTCACGGGTTTTCACACTTTTATAAGTTTGGGCCATTTGTATATTATTGGGGGTTCATCCTCCAATTAGGGCTTCAGGTAATTAAGTCATTTACCCCAAATTTGCTCCCCCAAACTCACTTTTGTTGATATTTTTTGGGGCTTTGGGACAGTCAGGTGTCCTGGGTTGCCAGGCCTGGAGAGGAATTGTTGTGCCTGAGCAAAACGGGAGAGCAGCAGCTGCCACTGAGCGTGGAGTTCGGAGTTCTGCACTAAAGAACTGCAGGGTTACAAATGAAATCAAAAATATAAAACCTAAAAACCCTAAATCACCATCCCCTGAGCTGCCACACCCTGACCTAAATCATCATCCCCCGAGCTGCCACACCCTGACAGCTCCTCCCCGGCTCCCTTTTCCCCCCTCTCAGAGTGCGGAGGGAAGAACTTCCACGTGGAGTTTGGAGTTCTGTACTACAGAACCTCAGGATTACAAATGAAATGAAAAATATAAAACCTAAAAACTTAAATCATCATCCCCCGAGCTGCCGCATCCTGACAGCTCCTCCCCTGCTCCCTTTTCCCTCCTCTCAGAGTGCGGAGGGAAGAACTTCCACGTGGAGGTCACAGTTCTGCACTAAAGAACCGCAGGATTACAAATGAAATCAAAAATATAAAAAGCTCAAAACCTGAATCATCATTCCCTGGGAACCCCAAGCTGCCACACCCTGACAGCTCCTCCCCTGCTCCCTTTTCCCCCTCTCAGAGTACGGAGGGAAGAACTTCCACGCGGAGTTTGGAGTTCTGTACTACAGAACCTCAGGATTTCAAATTAAAAATATAAAACCTAAAAACCCTAAATCACCATCCCCTGAGCAGCCACACCCTGACCTAAATCATCATCCTTCTGGGAACCCTGAGCTGCCACACCCTGACAGCTCCTCCCCTTCCCTCTTTCCCCCCTCTCAGAGTGCAGAGGGAAGAACTTCCATGTGGAGTTCGGAGTTCTACACTAAAGAACCTCAGGATTACAAATGAAATCAAAAATAAAAAGCCTAAAAACCTAAATCACCATTCCCCTGGGAACCAAAACCTAAATCATCATTCCCTGGGAACCCCGAGCTGCCACACCCTGACAGCTCCTCCCCTGCCCTCTTTCCCCCCTCTCAGAGTGCAGAGGGAAGAACTTCCACGCGGAGTTCAGAATTCTACACTACAGAACTGCAGGAAATCAAAAATATAAAACCTAAAAACCCTAAATCATCATTCCCTGAGCTGCCACACCCTGACAGCTCCTCCCCTGCTCTGTTTCCCCCCTCTCAGAGTGCGGAGGGAAGAACTTCCACGTGGTGCACAGCTCGGCGGACGTGGCGAGCGCCGTGAACGGGACCCTGCGCTCGGCGTTCGAGTTCGGCGGCCAGAAATGCTCGGCCTGCTCGCGGCTCTACGCGCCCGCCTCGCTGTGGCCCCACATCAAAGAGAAGCTGCTGGAGGAGCACGGGAAGATCAAAGTGGGAGATGTGAGCGGAGCTCTCCGGGCCGCTGAAGGGCTTTGCGGCTCAGCGGGAGGCTGATGGGATTAGGGGCTGCGGGAACCGGCTGCTAATTCCCCCGTTGAGCCGAGCTTTTCATCCTTCGCCCGCTCCTTCCTTCGCCGGCCCCGCCGTGGTTGGGAATTAACTTGTAGCCTGGAGTTTGTGGGAGGGTTGGGATGGTGATTCCTGGAGTTGTTGGGACGCTGGGAAGGGTTTTTGGGGGGGTTTCAGGGAGTTCGGGGTGTGCTCTCATCGCCTCCTTCGTGCCGCTCGCAGCCCACCCAGGATTTCGGGACGTTCTTCTCGGCGGTGATCGATGACAAGGTGAGCGCCGGGATGGCCCCGGTGTGGGGCTTGGTGCTGGCAGCAGTGGGGACATTGGTGGCCTGAGTGGGGACATCATCAGTGACCAGAATGGGGACATCAGTGACCAAAGTGGGGACATCAGTGACCGGAGTGGGGACATCATCAGTGACCAGAATGGGGACATCAGTGACCGGAGTGGGGACATCATCAGTGACCAGAATGGGGACATCAGTGACCGGAGTGGGGACATCATCAGTGACCAGAATGGGGACATCAGTGGCTGGAGTGGGGACATCAGTGACCAGAATGGGGACATCATCAGTGACCAGAATGGGGACATCAGTGACCAGAATGGGGACATCATCAGTGACCAGAATGGGGACATCATCAGTGACCAAGGTGGGGACATCAGTGACCAAAATGGGGACATCAATGACCGGAGTGGGGACATCATCAGTGACCTGAATGGGGACATCAGTGGCTGGAGTGGGGACATCAGTGACCAAAGTGGGGACATCAGTGACCAGAATGGGGACATCAGTGACCAAAGTGGGGACATCAGTGACCGGAGTGGGGACATGAGTGACCAGAGTGGGGACATCATCAGTGACCAGAGTGGGGACATGAATGGCCAGAGTGGGGACATGAATGACCAGAATGGGGACACTCCAGACCCTCAAAAAATCCCTTTGAGAGCCCCAAACCCCCTTCTAGAGCCCCAAAAAATCCCTTCCAAATCCCCAAACCCATTCCAGACCCCTGAACCCTCTTTTCCTGCCATCCCTGACCCAAACCCCCCTTCCAGACCCCCAAACAATCCCTTCCAGACCCCAAACCCACTGTTCCTGTCGCCCCTGACCCAAACCCCATTCCAGATCCCCAAACCCCCTTCCAGACCCTCGACCCCACTCTTTCCTTGTCCCCTCTTGTCCCCAAGTCCTTTGCCCGGATCAAGAAGTGGCTGGAGCACGCCCGGAGCTCTCCCAGCCTGACCATCCTGGCCGGGGGCGGCTGCGACGACAGCGTCGGGTACTTCGTGGAGCCCTGCATCGTGGAGAGCAGGGACCCCCGGGACCCCATCATGAGAGAGGTGGGACCCATCCGCACTGGGACCCTGACCACATACATGAGAGATGGTGATCCCATCCAAATCCCTGTGGACCCTGACCCCACTCATGAGAGAGTGGATCCCCCTAAATCCCCTGTGAGACCCTGGACCCCATCATGAGAGTGAGGACCCCATCAAACCCGATCCCTGGGACCCATCATGAAAGTGGGATCCATCCTAATCCTGTGATCCATCATGAGAGACGTGGACCCCATCCTAAATCCCGTGGATGACTCTTCCAACATCCCCCCCAGCCAAAACAAAAAGAAAACCAATGGCCACTGCTCCCGGCTTTTTAGCTGATCCCATCATGAGAGAGGTGGGACCCCATCCTAAATCCCTGTGAGATCCCATCATGAGAGAGGTGGGGACCCCATCCTAAATCCCTGTGAAGGAAATCCCCATCCCAAATCCCTGTGGGACCCCCGGGACCCCATCATGAGAGAGGTGGGACCCCATCCTAAATCCCTGTGAGATCCCATCATGAGAGAGGTGGGGACCCCATCCTAAATCCCTCTGGGATCCCTGGGACCCCATCATGAGAGAGGTGGGATCCCCATCCTAAATCCCTGTGGGATCCCTGGGACCCCATCATGAGAGAGGTGGGATCCCATCCTAAATCCCTGTGGGACCCCCAGGACCCCATCATGAGAGAGGTGGGGACTCCATCCTAAATCCCTGTGGGATCCCATCATGAGAGAGGTGGGACCCCATCCTAAATCCCTGTGAAGGAAATCCCCATCCCCAAATCCCTGCAGGGACCCCCGGGACCCCATCATGAGAGAGGTGGGATCCCATCCTAAATCCCTGTGAAGGAAATCCCCATCCCAAATCCCTGTGGCACCCCTGGGATTCCATCATGAGAGAGGTGGGATCCCACCCCAAATCCCTGTGAGACCCCCAGGACCCCACCCCAAATCCCTGTGAGACCCTGGGACCCCATCATGAGAGAGGTGGGATCCCATCCCAAATCTCTGCTGGGGGATCCCCATCCCAAATCCCTGTGAAAGAAATCCCCATCCCAAATCTCTGCAGGCACCCCCAGGACCCTTTGGGTCGATCCTGACGGTTTGTGTGGGGGTTTTTTTGGGTTCCAATCCTGATGAGTTTTGTGGATGTTTTTGGGCTCCAAGAGATTTTCGGGCCGATCCTGACCATTTTTATGGGGTTTTTTTGGGCTCCAGGAGATTTTCAGGCTGATCCTGACTGTTTTTATGGGGTTTTTTTGAGCTCCCAGGAGATTTTCGGGCCGATCCTGACCATTTTTATGGGTTTTTTTGGGCTCCCAGGAGATTTTCGGGCCGATCCTGACCATTTTTATGGGTTTTTTTGGGCTCCCAGGAGATTTTTGGGCTGATCCTGACCGTTTTTATGGATATTTTTGGTCTCCAGGAGATTTTCGGGCCGATCCTGACCATTTTTATGGGATTTTTGAGCTCCCAGGAGATTTTCGGCCTGATCCTGACCATTTTTATGGGGTTTTTTTGGCCTCCAGGAGATTTTCGGGCTGATCCTGACCGTTTTTATGGGGTTTTTTTGAGCTCCCAGGAGATTTTTGAGGCAATCCTGACCATTTTTATGGAGTTTTTTTGGGCTCCCAGGAGATTTTCGGGCCGATCCTGACCATTTTTATGGGGTTTTTTTTGGGCTCCCAGGAGATTTTCGGGCCAATCCTGATGGTTTTTGTGTGTTTTTTTGGGCTCCCAGGAGATTTTCAGGCCGATCCTGACCGTTTTTATGGGGTTTTTTTGGGCTCCAGGAGATTTTCAGGCTGATCCTGACCATTTTTATGGGTTTTTCTGGGCTCCCAGGAGATTTTCAGGCTGGTCCTGATGGTTTTTGTGTGTTTTTTTGGGCTCCCAGGAGATTTTCAGGCTGATCCTGACGGTTTTTATGGGGTTTTTTTGGGCTCCCAGGAGATTTTCGGGCCGATCCTGATGGTTTTTGTGGGTTTTTTTGGGCTCCCAGGAGATTTTCGGGCCGATCCTGACGGTTTTCGTGTACCCCGAGGATCGCTACAAGGAGGTGCTGGAGCTCATCGACACCACCACCCCCTACGGCCTCACGGGGGCGATCTTTGCCCAGGAGAAGTGAGTCCCAAAATCCCCAAAAAATTCCCAAAAATTCCCAAAAATCCCCCTAAACCCGCACTGCCTCCCAAACCCCTCTGAACAACACCTGGGGATGCTTTTCCCACCTGGAGATCCGTGGATTTTCCCTCTCTGCAGAGGAGGAAAGAGCATTTCCCACAAAGCTCGTGCTGCTTTTGGTGCTCCCCCTGCGAGGAGGGGAAAGGGGGAAGTTTGGAAGTGGTTTTTTAGCCCAAAAAAGGGGTTTTTTTTCCAGTGAGGAATTGTCCCAAAGGGATGTTTTGAGCTCAGCATGAGGAGGGAAGAGAGAGGTGTGACCTCAGAGAGATTCAGCCAAAATTAGCACAGAATTCTGGGGTGGTTTGGGTTGGGAGGGACCCTAAAGGTGATCCAGTGGCAGGGCAGGGACAGCTCCCACTGTCCCAGGGGGCTCCAGCCTGGCCTGGGACAATTCCTGGGACAATTCCAGGGATCCAGGGGTGGCCACAGCCCCTCTGGGCATTTTATAACAGAGTGAAATAGAGGGAAAAGTAAAAACCCCCAAGAGGGGATGGGGCAGGAGCTGAGTGTGGGGGAAAGACCTGAGCCCTGGGGCTGAACACGAGGGGTCTCAAACTCCTCTGGAGGGGTCTCAAATTCCTCTGGAGGGCTCTCAAACTCCTTTAAAGGAGACACAAACTCCTCTCGAGGGAATGAAGAGACAAAAATTCCTTTTGAGGAGTCTCAAATTCCTTTTGAGGGCTCTCAAACTCCTCTGGAGGGCTCTCAAACTCCTCTGGAGAAGTCTCAAATTCCTCTGGAGGGGTCTCAAACTCCTTTAAAGGAGACACAAACTCCTCTCAGGGGACTGGGGAGACACGAACTCCTCTGGAGAATTCTCAAACTCCTTTTGAGGACACACAAACTGCTTTAGAGGAGTCTGAAACTCCTCTGGAGGGAGCACAAACTCCTCTCGAGGGAATGAAGAGACAAAAATTCCTTTTGAGGGGTCTCAAACTCCTTTTGGGGGGTCCCAAACTCCTTTGGAGGAGACACAAACTCATTTTGAGGGGTCTCAAACTCCTTTGGAGAAGATTTAAACTCCTCTGGAGGGAGCACAAACTCTTCTGAAGGAGACTCAAACTCCTTTTGAAGGGTCTCAAACTCCCCTCGAGGGAACACAAACTCCCTTTGAGGAGTCCCAATCTCCTTTGGAGGAGTCTCAAACTCTCTGGAGGAGACAGAAACTCCTCTGGAGGGAGCACAAACTCCTCTCGAGGGAATGAGGAGACACAAATTCCTTTTAAGGGGTCTCAAACACCTTTTGAGGAGTCTCAAACACCTTTTAAGGGGTCTCAAACACCTTTTGAGGAGTCTCAAACACCTTTTGAGGGGTCTCAAACTCCTTTTGAGGAGTCTCAAACTCCTTTTGAGGGGTCTCAAACTCCTTTTGAGGGGTCTCAAACTCTTTTTGAGGAGTCTCAAACTCCTTTTGAGGACACTCGAGCTCCTTTTAAGGACACTCGAGCTCCTTTTAAGGACACTCGAGCTCCTTTTGAGGACACTCGAGCTCCTTTTAAGGACACTCGAGCTCCTTTTAAGGACACTCGAGCTCCTTTTAAGGACACTCGAGCTCCTTTTGAGGACACTCGAGCTCCTTTTGAGGACACTCGAGCTCCTTTTGAGGACACACGAGCTCCTTTTGAGGACGCACGAGCTCCTTTGGGCCCGGTTTTGGTGGCTCTGCAGCAGCCAGGCCTGCCTGGGCTGAGCTCAGGGCTTTTCCTTGCCCAGGGCAGTCATCGAGGAGTCGCGGAGGCTCCTGCGCAACGCCGCCGGCAACTTCTACATCAACGACAAATCCACGGGGGCCGTGGTGGCCCAGCAGCCCTTCGGGGGCTCGCGCATCTCAGGTGACACCGGGGCTCCCACCGGGCCCCTCCCAGCTCTGCTCCGTGTCCCTCCGTGTCCCTCCGTGTCCCTCCGTGTCCCTC
>JAVTVJ010004453.1:0-15653 GCA_034509425.1 Eopsaltria australis | reverse complement strand
CGAGGAATCTTGCATCCATGGCGGAATTTCAGCAGGCCAGCAGGAGAACAGTGCCTTCGGGCCGGGATACAAAAAAGTGGTCCCTTTTCTCTGAGAAAGAGAAACTCTGCTCCCCACTTTCTTGATGTCCAGTTTGGAGGAGGGTTTTGGCCCTGCAAGGGTAGCCAGGGTCCTTGTCGGTGGCAGCTTGGGTCTGCGAGGAATCTTAATCCATGCGGAATTTCAGCATGCGGCTGTCAACTCCCAGATATGTGGCCTTCGAAACAAACAATGGCGCTTTTCCATGTGAAAGAAAACTCAGTACCCGAGATCCATGATTCCAGTTTTTAGGAGGCATTTAGCCCTACAATTGCAGCCAGAGTTCTAGTTTATGGCAGCTTGGGTCTGGGAAGGATCTTGATCCGAGCGGCATTTCAGCAGGCAGCAGGGAGCACAGTGCCTTAGGGCCAGGACACAAAAAGTGTCCCTTTTCTCTGAGAAAGAGAACTCTGCCCCCCACTTTTTTGATGTCAGTTTGGAGGAGGGTTTTGGCCCTGCAAGGGCAGCCAGGGTCCTTGTCGGTGGCAGCTTGGGTCTGTGAGGGATCTTGATCCATGCGGAATTTCTGTAGTCAGCAGGGCGAACAGTGCCTTAGGGCCGGGACACAAAAAGTGTCCCTTTTCTCTGAGAGAGAGAACTCTGCCCCCACTTTCTTGATGTCAGTTTGGTGGAGGGTTTTGGCCCTGCAAGGGCAGCCAGTGTCCTTGTCAGTGGGAGCTTGGGTCTGTGAGGGATCTTGCTCCATGCGGACTTTGAAGAGGCGGGCTGTCGACTCCCAGACATGGGGCCTACGGATACAATGATGGCATACTATAGTGACAGACACACTTCCAGTCTCCCAAAAATTCCATGATGCAGCTGTTTTTAGGAGGCATTTATCACTGCAATTGCAGCCAGGAGTTCTAGTTGATGGGCAGGCTTGCGTCAGCCTATAATCTTGATCCATGCGGAGTTTCAGCAGGCAGCAGGGAGAACAGTGCCTTAGGGCCAGGACACAAAAAATGTTCCTTTCTCTGAGAAAGAGAACTCTGCCCCCCACTTTCTTGATGTCAGTTTGGAGGAGGGTTTTGGCCCTGCAAGGGCAGCCAGGGTCCTTGTCGGTGGCAGCTTGGGTCTCTGAGGAATCTTCACCCATGCGGAATTTCAGCATGGGGCTGTCAACTCCCAGGCATGGGGCCTTCGATACAAATGATGGCACTTATCCACGTGAAAGAAAACTCAGGCTCCCAAATCCATGATGCCAGTTTTTAGGAGACATTTAGCCCTGCAATTGCAACCAGAGTCCCTGGTTGAGGCAGCTTGGGTCTGGGAAGGATCTTGATCCGTGCGGTGTCAGGGTGGCGTCCGCGGAGCAACAGTGCTTAGGGCCGGGACCAAAAAGTCTCCCTTTTCTCTGAGAAACGAGAAACTCTGCCCCCCAGTTCTTGATGTCAGTTTGGAGGAGGGTTTTGGCCCTGCAAGGGCCAACCAGCCGGTCCTTGTCAGTGGCGGCTTGGCCGTCTGCCGAGGATCTGAACCATGCGGAATTTCAGCAGCAGCCAGGGAGAAAACAGTGCCTTAGGGCCGGGACACAAAAAGTGTCCCTTTTCTCTGAGAAAGAGAACTCTGCCCCCCAGTTCTTGATGTCAGTTTGGATGTGGGTTTCGGCCCTGCAAGGGCAGCCAGGGTCCTTGTTGGTGGCAGCTTGGGTCTGCGAGGAATCTTAATCCATGCGGAATTTCAGCATGCGGTTGTCAACTTTCAGATATGGGGCCTTCGATACAAACAATGGCGCTTTTCCATGTGAAAGAAAACTCAGTCCCCCAGATCCATGATGCCAGTTTTAAGGAGGCATTTTGCCCTACAATGGCAGCCAGCGTTCTAGTTTATGGCAGCTTGGGTCTGGGAAGGATCTTTGATCGCAATACACGGAATTTCAGGTGGCGTCCGGAGAGCAGCGTGCCCCTTAAGGATGGGACACAAAAAAGGTCCCTTTTCTCGGAGAAAGGGGAAACTGCTGGCCCCCCAGTTTCCTGATGTCAGTTTGGAGGAGGGTTTTGGCCCTGCAAAGGCAGCCAGGGTCCTTGTCGGTGGAAGCTTGGGTCTGCGAGGAATCTTGATCCATGCAAAATTTCAGGAGGCATCCGGGAGCACAGTGCCTTATGGCCGGGACACAATACGTGTCCCTTTTCTCTGAGAAAGAGAACTCTGCCCCCCAGTCTCCTGACGTCAGTTTGGAGGTGGGTTTTGGCCCTGCAACGGCAGCCAGGGTCCTTGTCGGTGGAAGCTTAGGTCTGTGAGGGATCTTAATCCATACGGATTTTCAGGAGGCATCCGGGAGAACAGTGCCTTAGGGCCAGGACACAAAAAGTGTTCCTTTTCTCTGAGAAAGAGAACTCTGCCCCCCAGTTTCTTGATGTCAGTTTGGAGGAGGGTTTTGGCCCTGCAAGGGAAGCCAGGGTCCTTGTCGGTGGCAGCTTGGGTCTGCGAGGAATCTTAATCCATGCGGAATTTCAGCATGCGGCTGTTAACTCCCAGATAATGGCCTTCGATTCAAACAATGGCGCTTTTCCATGTGAAAGAAAACTCAGCCCCCCCAGATCCATGATGCCAGTTTTTAGGAGGCATTTAGCCCTACAATTGCAGCCAGAGTACTAGTTGATGGCAGCTTGCGTCCGCGAGGAATCTTGATCCATGCAGAATTTCAGCAGGCATCCGGGAGCACAGTGCCTTCGAGCCAGGACACAAAAAGTGTCCCTTTTCTCTGAGAAAGAGAACTGTGCCCCCCAGTTTCTTGATGTCAGTTTGGAGGAGGGTATTGGCCTGCAAGGGCAAGCCCAGGTCCTCTCGGTGGGCAGCTTGGGGTCGTTGAGGAATTCTTGATCCATGCCGAATTTCAGCAGGCAGCAGGCGAGAGCAGTCCTAGGGCAACGGGACACAAAAAGTGTCCCTTTTCTTGAGAAAGAGAACTCTGCCCCCCACTTTCTTGCATGTCAGTTTGGAGTGGGTTTTGGCCCTGCAAAGGCAGCCAGGCCTTCTCGGTGGGAGCTTGGGTCTGTGAGGGATCTTGATCCTTTCGAAATTTCAGCAGGCATCCGGGAGCACTGTGCCTTAGGGCCGGGACACAAAAGTGTCCCTTTTCTCTGAGAAAGAGAACTCTGCCCCCCAGTTTCTTGATGTCAGTTTGGAGGAGGGTTTTGGCCCTGCAAGGGCAGCCATGGTCCTTCTCGGTGGTAGTTTAGGTCTGTGATGGATCTTGCTCCATGCGGAATTTCAAGAGGCGGCTGTCGACTCCCAGACATGGGGCCAACAATACAAATGATAGCACTTTTCCACGTGAAAGAAAACTCAGTCTCCAGAATCCATGATGCCAGTTTTTAGGAGGCATTTAGCACTACAATTGCAGCCAGAGTTCTAGTTGATGGCAGCTTGGGTCTGGGAAGGATCTTGATCCATGCGGAATTTCAGGAGGCATCCGGGAGAACAGAGCCTTCGAGCCAGGACACAAAAAGTGTCCCTTTTCTCTGAGAAAGAGAACTCTGCCCCCTCTTTCTTGATGTCAGTTTGGAGGAGGGTTTTGGCCCTGCAAGGGCAGCCAGGGTCCTTGTCGGTGGCAGCTTGGGTCTGCGAGGAATCTTATCCATGCCGAATTTCAGCATGCGGCTGTCAACTCCCAGATAAGTGGCCTTCGATACAAACAATGGCGCTTTTCCATGTGGAAGAAAACTCAGTGCCCCAGATCCATGATGCCAGTTTTTAGGAGGCATTTAGCCCTACAATTGCAGCCAGAGTTCTTGTTGATGGCAGCTTGGGTCTGGGAAGGATCTTGATGCATGCGGCATTTCAGGTGGCGTCCGGGAGCAAAGTGCCTTAGGGCCGGGACACAAAATGTTTCCCTTTTCTCTAAGAAAGAGAACTCTGCCCCCCACTTTCTTGATGTCAGTTTGGAGGAGCGTTTTTTGGCCGCTGCAAGGGCTAGCGCAGGGTCCTTCTCGTTGGCAGCTTGGTCTGTGGGCGGATCTTAGCTCCATGCGGAATTCTGAAGAGGCGGCTTGTCACTCCTCAGGATATGGGGCCACGATACAAATGATGGCTACTTATTCCACGTGAAAGAATAACTCAGTCTCCCAAAATCCCATGATGCAGTTTTTAGGAGGCATTTAGCCGCTACAGATTTGCAGCCAAGAGTTCTATTGATGGCAGCTTGGTCTGGGAAGGATGCTTGATCCATACGGATTTTTCAGGGGCGACGCGGGAGAACAGTGCCTCAGGGACGGACACAAAAAGTGTCTTTTCTGCTTGAGAAAGAGAACTCCTGCGCACCCAGTTTCTTGATGTCAGTTTGGAGGAGGGTTTTGGCCCTGCAAGGGAAGCCAGGGTCCTTGTCGGTGGCAGCTTGGGTCTGCGAGGAATCTTAATCCATGAGAAATGTCAGCAGGAAGCAGGGAGAACAGTGCCTTAGGACCGGGACACAAAAAGTGTCCCTTTTCTCTGGGAAAGAGAACTCTGCCCCCCACTTTCTTGATGTCAGTTTGGAGGAGGGTTTTAGCCCTGCAGGGGCAGCCAGGGTCCTTGTCGGTGGCAGCTTGGGTCTGTGAGGAATCTTGCTCAATGCGGAATTTGAAGATACTGCAGTTGATTCCTAGACATGGGGCCTACGATACAAATGATGGCACTTATCCACGTGAAAGAAAACTTAGGCCCGAAATTCATGATGCCGGTTTTGTGGAGGATTTTAGCCCTACAAATGCAACCAGAGTCCTGGTTGATGGCAGCTTGCGTCAGCGAATAATCTTGATCCATAGGAATTTCAGGTGGCGTCCGGGAGCAGAGAGCCTTAGGGCCGAGAAACAAAAAGTGTCCCTTTTCTCTGAGAAAGAGAACTCTGCCCCCCACTTTCTTGATGTCAGTTTGGAGGAGGCTTTTGGCCCTGCAAGGGCAGCCAGGGTCCTTGTTGGTGGCAGCTTGGGTCTGCGAGGAATCTTAATCCATGCGGGATTTCAGCATGCGGCTGTCAACTCCCAGATAAGTGGCCTTCGATACAAACAATGGCGCTTTTCCATGTGAAAGAAACCTCAGCCCCCCCAGATCCATGATGCCAGTTTTTAGGAGGCATTTAGCCCTACAATTGCAGCCAGAGTTCTAGTTGATGGCAGCTTGCCTCAGCCAGTAATCTTGATCCATACGGAATTTCAGGTAGCGTCCGGGAGCAGCGTGCCTTAAGGCTGGGACACAAAAAGTGTCCCTTTTCTCGGAGAAAGGGAAGTCTGCCCCCCACTTTCTTGATGTCAGTTTGGAGGAGGGTTTTGGCCCTGCAAAGGCAGTCAGGGTCCTTGTCGGTGGAAGCTTGGGTCTGCGAGGAATCTTGATCCATGCAAAATTTCAGGAGCCATCCGGGAGCACAGTGCCTTAGGGCCGGGACACAAAACGTGTCCCTTTTCTCTGAGAAAGAGAACTCTGCCCCCCAGTCTCCTGACGTCAGTTTGGAGGTGGGTTTTGGCCCTGCAAGGGCAGCCAGGGTCCTTGTCGGTGGAAGCTTTGGTCTGTGAGGGATCTTAATCCATACGGATTTTCAGGAGGCATCCGGGAGAACAGTGCCTTAGGGCCGGGACACAAAAAGTGTCCCTTTTCTCTGAGAAAGAGAACTCTGCCCCCCACTTTCTTGATGTCAGTTTGGAGGAGGGTTTTGGCCCTGCAAGGGTAGCCAGGGTCCTTCTCGGTGGAAGCTTGGGTCTGTGAGGGATCTTGCTCCATGCGGAATTTCAGCTATGCGGCTGTCAACTCCCAGATAAGTGGCACTTTCGATTCAAACAATGGCGCTTTTCAATGTGAAAGAAATCCCAACTCGCCCCCCCAGATCCATGATGCAAGTTTTTAGGAGGCAAATTTAGCCCTACAATTGCAGGCCAGAGTACTAGTTGAGATGCAGCTTGGGTCTGCGAGGGATCTTGATGCATGTGGAATTCCAGAAGGCTGCAGGGAGCACAGTGCCTTAGGGCCGAGAAACAAAAAGTGTCCCTTTTCTCTGAGAAAGAGAACTCTGCCCCCCACTTTTCTGATGTCAGTTTGGAGGAGGGTTTTGGCCCTGCAAGGGCAGCCAGGGTCCTTGTCGGTGGTAGCTTGGGTCTGCGAGGAATCTTAATCCATGCGGAATTTCAGGAGGCATCCGGGAGCACAGTGCCTTCGGGCGGGGACACAAAAGTGTCGCTTTTCTCTGAGAATGAGGACTCTGCCCCCCACTTTCTTGATGTCAGTTTGGAGGAGGGTTTTGGCCCTGCAAGGGCAGCCAGGGTCCTTGTCGGTGGCAGCTTGGTCTGCGAGGAATCTTGATCCATGCGGAATTTCAGCAGGCAGCAGGGAGAACAGCGCCTTCGGGCCGGGATACCAAAAGTTTCCCTTTTCTCTGAGAAAGAGAACTCTGCCCCCCACTTTCTTGATGTCAGTTTGGAGGAGGGTTTTGGCCCTGCAAGGGCAGCCAGGATCCTAGACGGTGGTATCTTGGGTCTGTGAGGTATCTTGCTCCATGCGGAATTTGAAGAGGCGGCTGTCGACTCCTGGACTTGGCGCCTACGATACAGATGATGGCTCTTTTGCACGTGAAAGAAAACTAAGGACCCCAGATTCTTGATGTCGATTTGGATCGCGGTTTTAGCCCTACAAATGCAACCAGAGTCCTGGTTGATGGCAGCTTGCGTCAGCGAATAATCTTGATCCATATGGAATTTCAGGTGGCGTCCGGGAGCACCGTTCCTTCGGGCTGGGACACAAAAAGTGTCCCTTTCCTCTGAGAAAGAGAACTCTTCCCCCCACTTTCTTGATGTCAGTTTGGAGGAGGGTTTTGGCCCTGCAAGGGCAGCCAGGGTCCTTCTCGGTGGGAGCTTGGGTCTGCGAGGAATATTAATCCTTACGGAATTTCTGCAAGCGGCTGTCAACTCAAAGAGAGTGGGCCTTCGGTACAAATTATAGCGCTTTTACGCGTGAAAGAAAACTCAGTCTCCCAGATCCATGATGCCAGTTTTTAGGAGGCATTTAGCCCTACAATTGCAGCCAGTGTTCTAGTTGATGGCAGCCTGTGTCTGGAAAGGATCTTGATCCGAGCGGTATTTCAAGTGGCATCTGGGAGCACAGTTCCTTAGGGCTGGGACACAAAAAGTGTCCCTTTTCTCTGAGAAAGAGAACTCTGCCCCTCACTTTCTTGATCTCAGTTTGGAGGAGGGTTTTGGCCCTGCAAGGGCAGCCAGGGTCCTTGTCGGTGGTAGCTTGGGTCTGTGAGGGATCTTGCTCCATGCGGAATTTGAAGAGGCGGCTGTCAACTCCTGGACTTGGGGCCTCTGATACAGATGATGGCACTTTTCCACCTGAAAGAAAACTTAGGACCCCAGATTCTTGATGTCGATTTGGTGGAGGGATTTAGCCCTACAAATGCAACCAGAGTCCTGGTTGATGGCAGCTTGCATCAGCGAATAATCTTGATCCATATGGAATTTCAGGTGGCGTCCGGGAGCACAGTGTCTTCGGGCCAAGACACAAAAAGTGTCCCTTTCCTCTGAGAAAGAGAACTCTTCCCCCACTTTCTTGATGTCAGTTTGGAGGAGGGTTTTAGCCCTACAAATGCAACCAGAGTCCTGGTTTTTGGAGGCTTGTGTCAGCGAATAATCTTGATCCATATGGAATTTCAGGTGGCGTCCGGGAGCACAGTGCCTTAGGGCCGGGACACAAAAAGTGTCCCTTTTCTCTGAGAAAGAGAACTCTGCCCCCCAGTTTCTTGATGTCAGTTTGGAGGAGGGTTTTGGCCCTGCAAGGGCAGCCAGGGTCCTTGTCGGTGGCAGCTTGGGTCTGTGAGGTATCTTGCTCCATGCAGAATTTGAAGAGGCGGCTGTCGACTCCTGGACTTGGGGCCTCTGATACAGATGATGGCACTTTTCCACCTGAAAGAAAACTTAGGACCCTAGAGTCTTGATGTCGATTTGGTGGACGGTTTTAGCCCTACAAATGCAGCCAGAGTCCTGGTTGATGGAAGCGTGCGTCAGCGAATAATCTTGATCCATATGGAATTTCAGGTGGCATCCCGGAGCACAGTGCCTTCGAGCCGAGACACAAAAAGTGTCCCTTTTCTCTGAGAAAGAGAACTCTGCCCCCCACTTTCTTGATGTCAGTTTGGAGGAGGGTTTTAGCCCTACAAATGCAACCAGAGTCCTGGTTGATGGCAGCTTGTGTCAGCGAATAATCTTGATCCATATGGAATTTCAGGTGGCGTCCGGAAGCAGAGTGCCTTAGGGCCGGGACACAAAAACTGTCCCTTTTCTCTGAGAAAGAGAACTCTGCCCCCCAGTTTCTTGATGTCAGTTTGGAGGAGGGTTTTGGCATTGCAAGGGCAGCCAGGGTCCTAGACGGTGGCAGCTTGGGTCTGCGAGGAATCTTGAGTCATACGGAATTTTAGCATGCGACAGTAAAGTCCCCGATATGTGGCCTTCGATACAAATAATGGCGCTCTTCCATGTGAAAGAAAACTCAGTTCCCCAGATCCATGATGCCGGTTTTTAGGAGGCATTTAGCCCTACAATTGCAGCCAGAGTTCTAGTTGATGGCAGCCTGTGTCTGGGAAGGATCTTGATCCATGCGGCATTTCAGGCTGCGTCCTGGAGCACAGTGCCTTAGGGCCGGGACACAAAAAGTGTCCCTTTTCTCTGAGAAAGAGAACTCTGCCCCCCAGTTTCTTGATGTCAGTTTGGAGGGGCTTTTTGGCCCTGCAAGGGCAGCCAGGGTCCTTGTCGGTGGCAGCTTGGATCTGTGAGGGGTCTTGCTCCATGCGGAATTTGAAGAGGCGGCAGTCGACTGCTAGATATGGGGCCTACGATAGAAATGATGTCACTTTTCCGCGTGAAAGAAAACCTAGGCCCCTAGATTCATGATGTCGGTTTGGTGGAGGGTTTTAGCCCTACAAATGCAACCAGAGTCCTGGTTGATGGCAGCTTGCGTCAGCAAATAATCTTGATCCATATGGAATTTCAGGTGGTGTCCGGGAGCAGAGTGCCTTCGGGCCAGAACACAAAAAGTGTCCCTTTTCTCTGAGAAAGAGAACTCTTCCCCCCAGTTTCTTGATGTCAGTTTGTAAGAGGGTTATGGCCCGGCAAGGGCAGCCAGGGTCCTAGTCGGTGGCAGCTTGGGTCTGCGAGAAATCTTGATCCATACGGAATTTCAGGAGGAAGCAGGGAGCACAGAGCCTTAGGGCCGGGTCACAAAAAGTGTCCCTTTTCTCTGAGAAAGAGAACTCTGCCCCCCAGTTTCTTGATGTCAGTTTGGAGGAGGGTTTTGGCCCTGCAAGGGCAGCCAGGGTCCTTGTCGGTGGCAGCTTGGGTCTGCGAGGAATCTTGATCAATACGGAATTTCAGGAGGCAGCAGGGAGCGCAGTGCCTTAGGGCCGGGACACAAAAAGTGTCCCTTTTCTCTGAGAAAGAGAACTCTGCCCCCCAGTTTCTTGATGTCAGTTTGGAGGAGGGTTTTGGCCCTGCAAGGGGAGCCAGGGTCCTTGTCTGTGGGAGCTTGGGTCTGCGAGGAATCTTTATCTTTGCGGAATTTCCGCGTGCGGCAGTAAACTCCCAGATAAGTGGCCTTCGATACAAATAATGGCGCTTTTCCATGTGAAGGAAAACTCAGTCTCCCATATCCATGATGCCAGTTTTTAGGAGGCATTTAGCCCTACAATTGCAGCCAGTGTTCTAGTTGATGGCAGCCTGTGTCTGGAAAGGATCTTGATCCGAGCGGTATTTCAAGTGTCATCTGGGAGCAGAGTGCCCTAGGGCCGGGACAAAAAAAGTGTCCCTTTCCTCTGAGAAAGAGAACTCTGCCCCCCACTTACTTGATGTCAGTTTGGAGGAGGGTTTTGGCCCTGCAAGGGCAGCCAGGGTCCTTGTCGGTGGAAGCTTGGGTCTGCGAGGAATCTTTATCCTTGCGGAATTTCCGCATGCGGCAGTAAACTCCCAGTGAAGTGGCCTTCGATACAAACAATGGCGCTTTTCCGCGTGAAAGAAAACTCAGTCCCCCAGACCCATGATGCCAGTTTTAAGGAGGCATTTAGCCCTACAATTGCAGCCAGAGTTCTAGTTGATGGCAGCTTGGGTCTGGGAAGGATCTTGATCCATGCGGCATTTCAGGTGGCGTCCGGGAGCAGAGTGCCTTAGGGCCGGGACACAAAAAGTGTCCCTTTTCTCTGAGAAAGAGAACTCTGCCCCCCAGTTTCTTGATGTCAGTTTGGAGGAGGGTTTTGGCCCTGCAAGGGCAGCCAGGGTCCTTGTCGGTCGCAGCTTGGGTCTGTGAGGGATCTTGCTCCATGCGGAATTTGAAGAGGCGGCTGTCGACTCCTGAGACTTGGGGCCTACGATACAGATGATGGCACTTTTCCACGTGAAAGAAAACTTAGGACCCCAGATTCTTGATGTCGATTTGGTGGAGGATTTAGCCCTACAAATGCAACCAGAGTCCTGGTTGATGGCAGCTTGCGTCAGCGAATAATCTTGATCCATACGGAATTTCAGGTGGTGTCCGGGAGCAGAGTGCCTTAGGGCCGGGACACAAAAAGTGTCCCTTTTCTCTGAGAAAGAGAACTCTGCCCCCCACTTTCTTGATGTCAGTTTGGAGGAGGGTTTTGGCCCTGCGAGGGCAGCCAAGGTCCCTGTCGGTGGCAGCTTGGGGCTGCGAGTAATCTTAATCCATACGGAATTTCAGGAGGCAGCAGGGAGCACAGTGCCTTAGGGCCGGGACACAAAAAGTGTCCCTTTTCTCTGAGAAAGAGAACTCTGCCCCCCAGTTTCTTGATCTCAGTTTGTAGGAGGGTTTTTGGCCCTGTAAGGGCAGCCTGGGTCCATTTCGGTGGCAGCTTGGGTGTGCAAAGAATCTTGATCCATATGGAATTTCAGGTGGCGTCCGGGAGCACAGTGCCTTAGGGCCAGGACCCAAAATGTGTCCCTTTTCTCTGAGAAAGGGATCTCAGCCCCCCACTTTCTTGATGTCAGTTTGGAGGAGGGTTTTGGCCCTGCAAGGGCAGCCAGGGTCCTTCTCGGTGGGAGCTTGGGTCTGCGAGGAATATTAATCCTTACGGAATTTCTGCAAGCGGCTGTCAACTCAAAGAGAGTGGGCCTTCGGTACAAATTATAGCGCTTTTACGCGTGAAAGAAAACTCAGTCTCCCAGATCCATGATGCCAGTTTTTAGGAGGCATTTAGCCCTACAATTGCAGCCAGTGTTCTAGTTGATGGCAGCCTGTGTCTGGAAAGGATCTTGATCCGAGCGGTATTTCAAGTGGCATCTGGGAGCACAGTTCCTTAGGGCTGGGACACAAAAAGTGTCCCTTTTCTCTGAGAAAGAGAACTCTGCCCCTCACTTTCTTGATCTCAGTTTGGAGGAGGGTTTTGGCCCTGCAAGGGCAGCCAGGGTCCTTGTCGGTGGTAGCTTGGGTCTGTGAGGGATCTTGCTCCATGCGGAATTTGAAGAGGCGGCTGTCGACTCCCAGACATGGGGCCTACGATACAAATGATGGCACTTTTCCACGTGAAAGAAAACTTAGGTCCCCAGTTTCATGATGTCGGTTTGGTGGAGGGATTTAGCCCTACAAATGCAACCAGAGTCCTGGTTGATGGCAGCTTGCGTCAGCGAATAATCTTGATCCATGCGGAATTTCAGGTGGCGTCCGGGAGCACAGTGCCTTAGGGCCGGGACACAAAAAGTGTCCCTTTTCTCTGAGAAAGAGAACTCTGCCCCCCAGTTTCTTGATGTCAGTTTGGAGGAGGGTTTTAGCCCTACAAATGCAACCAGAGTCCTGGTTTTTGGAGGCTTGTGTCAGCGAATAATCTTGATCCATATGGAATTTCAGGTGGCGTCCGGGAGCACAGTGCCTTAGGGCCGGGACACAAAAAGTGTCCCTTTTCTCTGAGAAAGAGAACTCTGCCCCCCAGTTTCTTGATGTCAGTTTGGAGGAGGGTTTTGGCCCTGCAAGGGCAGCCAGGGTCCTTGTCGGTTGCAGCTTGGGTCTGTGAGGTATCTTGCTCCATGCGGAATTTGAAGAGGCGGCTGTCGACTTCCTGACTTGGGGCCTACGATACAGATATGATGGCACTTTTCCACGTGAAAGAAAACTTAGGACCCCAGATTCTTGATGTCGATTTGGTGGAGGTTTTAGCCCTACAAATGCAGCCAGAGTCCTGGTTGATGCAGCTTGTGTCAGCGAAAATCTTGATCCATATGGAATTTCAGGTGGCGTCCGGGAGCACAGTGCCTTCGGGGGACACAAAAGTGTCCCTTTTTCTTGAGAAAGAGAACTCTGCCCCCCAGTTTCTTGATGTCAGTTTGGAGGAGGGTTTTGGCCTGCAATGGCAGCCAGGGTCCTAGTCGTGGCAGCTGGGGTCTGCGAGGGATCTTGTTCATGTGGAATTCAGGAGGCAGCAGGAGCACAGTGCCTTAGAGCCGGGCACAAAACGTGTCCCTTTTCTCTGAGAAAGTGAACTCTGCCCCCCAGGTTCTTGATGTCAGTTTGTAGGAGTGTTTTGGCCCTGCAAGGGCAGCCAGGGTCCTTTTCGGTGGTAGCTTGGGTCTGTGAGGAATCTTGAGCCATACGGAATTTCAGCATGCGACAGTAAAGTCCCCGATATGTGGCCTTCGATACAAATTATGGCGCTCTTCCATGTGAAAGAAAACTCAGTCCCCCAGATCTATGTTGCCAGTTTTTAGGAGGCATTTAGCCCTACAATTGCAGCCAGAGTTCTAGTTGATGGCAGCCTGTGTCTGGGAAGGATCTTGATCCATGCGGCATTTCAGGCGTAGTCCTGGAACACAGTGCCTTAGGGCCAGGACACAAAAAGTGTCCCTTTTCTCTGAGAAAGAGAACTCTGCCCCCCAGTTTCTTGATGTCAGTTTGGAGGAGGGTTTTGGCCCTGCCAAGGCAGCCAGGGTCCTATTCGGAGGCAGCTTGGGTCTGCGAGGGATCTTGATCCATACGGAATTTGAAGAGGCAGCAGGGAGCAGAGTGCCTTAGTGCCGAGAAACAAAAAGTGTCCCTTTTCTCTGAGAAAGAGAACTCTGCCCCCCAGTTTCTTGATGTCAGTTTGGAGGAGGGTTTTGGCCCTGCAAGGGCAGCCAGGATCCTAGACGGTGGCAGCTTGGGTCTGTGAGGTATCTTGCTCCATGCGGAATTTGAAGAGGCGGCTGTCGACTCCTGGACTTGGCGCCTACGATACAGATGATGGCTCTTTTGCACGTGAAAGAAAACTAAGGACCCCAGATTCTTGATGTCGATTTGGATCGCGGTTTTAGCCCTACAAATGCAGCCAGAGTCCTGGTTGATGGCAGCTTGCGTCAGCGAATAATCTTGATCCATATGGAATTTCAGGTGGCGTCCGGGAGCACAGTTCCTTCGGGCTGGGACACAAAAAGTGTCCCTTTCCTCTGAGAAAGAGAACTCTTCCCCCCACTTTCTTGATGTCAGTTTGGAGGAGGGTTTTGGCCCTGCAAGGGCAGCCAGGGTCCTTCTCGGTGGGAGCTTGGGTCTGCGAGGAATATTAATCCTTACGGAATTTCTGCAAGCGGCTGTCAACTCAAAGAGAGTGGGCCTTCGGTACAAATTATAGCGCTTTTACGCGTGAAAGAAAACTCAGTCTCCCAGATCCATGATGCCAGTTTTTAGGAGGCATTTAGCCCTACAATTGCAGCCAGTGTTCTAGTTGATGGCAGCCTGTGTCTGGAAAGGATCTTGATCCGAGCGGTATTTCAAGTGGCATCTGGGAGCACAGTTCCTTAGGGCTGGGACACAAAAAGTGTCCCTTTTCTCTGAGAAAGAGAACTCTGCCCCTCACTTTCTTGATCTCAGTTTGGAGGAGGGTTTTGGCCCTGCAAGGGCAGCCAGGGTCCTTGTCGGTGGTAGCTTGGGTCTGTGAGGGATCTTGCTCCATGCGGAATTTGAAGAGGCGGCTGTCAACTCCTGGACTTGGGGCCTCTGATACAGATGATGGCACTTTTCCACCTGAAAGAAAACTTAGGACCCCAGATTCTTGATGTCGATTTGGTGGAGGGATTTAGCCCTACAAATGCAACCAGAGTCCTGGTTGATGGCAGCTTGCATCAGCGAATAATCTTGATCCATATGGAATTTCAGGTGGCGTCCGGGAGCACAGTGTCTTCGGGCCAAGACACAAAAAGTGTCCCTTTCCTCTGAGAAAGAGAACTCTTCCCCCACTTTCTTGATGTCAGTTTGGAGGAGGGTTTTAGCCCTACAAATGCAACCAGAGTCCTGGTTTTTGGAGGCTTGTGTCAGCGAATAATCTTGATCCATATGGAATTTCAGGTGGCGTCCGGGAGCACAGTGCCTTAGGGCCGGGACACAAAAAGTGTCCCTTTTCTCTGAGAAAGAGAACTCTGCCCCCCAGTTTCTTGATGTCAGTTTGGAGGAGGGTTTTGGCCCGGCAAGGGCAGCCAGGGTCCTTGTCGGTGGCAGCTTGGGTCTGTGAGGGATCTTGCTCCATGCGGAATTTGAAGAGGCGGCTGTCGACTCCTGGACTTGGGGCCTCTGATACAGATGATGGCACTTTTCCACCTGAAAGAAAACTTAGGACCCTAGAGTCTTGACGTCGATTTGGTGGACGGTTTTAGCCCTACAAATGCAGCCAGAGTCCTGGTTGATGGAAGCGTGCGTCAGCGAATAATCTTGATCCATATGGAATTTCAGGTGGCGTCCGGGAGCACAGTGCCTTCGAGCCGAGACACAAAAAGTGTCCCTTTTCTCTGAGAAAGAGAACTCTGCCCCCCAGTTTCTTGATGTCAGTTTGGAGGAGGGTTTTGGCCCTGCAAGGGCAGCCAGGGTCTTTTTGGTGGCAGCTTGGGTCTGCGAGGAATCTTGATCCATACGGAATTTCAGGAGGCAGAAGGGAGCACAGTGCCTTAGGGCCGGGACACAAAAAGTGTCCCTTTTCTCTGAGAAAGAGAACTCTGCCCCCCAGTTTCTTGATGTCAGTTTGGAGGAGGGTTTTGGCATTGCAAGGGCAGCCAGGGTCCTAGACGGTGGCAGCTTGGGTCTGCGAGGAATCTTGAGCCATACGGAATTTTAGCATGCGACAGTAAAGTCCCCGATATGTGGCCTTCGATACAAATAATGGCGCTCTTCCATGTGAAAGAAAACTCAGTTCCCCAGATCCATGATGCCGGTTTTTAGGAGGCATTTAGCCCTACAATTGCAGCCAGAGTTCTAGTTGATGGCAGCCTGTGTCTGGGAAGGATCTTGATCCATGCGGCATTTCAGGCTGCGTCCTGGAGCACAGTGCCTTAGGGCCGGGACACAAAAAGTGTCCCTTTTCTCTGAGAAAGAGAACTCTGCCCCCCAGTTTCTTGATGTCAGTTTGGAGGGGCTTTTTGGCCCTGCAAGGGCAGCCAGGGTCCTTGTCGGTGGCAGCTTGGATCTGTGAGGGGTCTTGCTCCATGCGGAATTTGAAGAGGCGGCAGTCGACTGCTAGATATGGGGCCTACGATAGAAATGATGTCACTTTTCCGCGTGAAAGAAAACCTAGGCCCCTAGATTCATGATGTCGGTTTGGTGGAGGGTTTTAGCCCTACAAATGCAACCAGAGTCCTGGTTGATGGCAGCTTGCGTCAGCA
>JAVTVJ010004452.1:0-26984 GCA_034509425.1 Eopsaltria australis | reverse complement strand
ACTCCCACTCAGCGGCCAAGATGCAGCGTGGGGACAGTGACACACGGGGACAGGTGACAAAGACAGTGACACACAGGGACAGGTGACAATGACAGTGATACACGGGGACAGGTGACACTCAGGTGACAATGACAGTGACACTCAGGTGACACTCAGGTGACAGTGCCACACCTGCAGCTCTCGGATGCTGCTCTGGGCCCTCCTGAGGCTCTCGGTGGGGACAGGGACACACGGGGACAGGTGACAATGACAGTGACACACGGGGACAGGTGACACTCAGGTGACACTCAGGTGACAGTGCCACACCTGCAGCTCTCGGATGGTGCTCTGGGCCCGTCTCAGGCTCTCGGTGGCCGAGCTGCAGCGTGGGGACAGGGACACCCGGGGACAGGTGACAATGACAGTGACACAGGTGACACTCAGGTGACAATGACAGTGACACAGGTGACACTCAGGTGACACTCAGGTGACACTCAGGTGACACTCAGGTGACACTCAGGTGACACTCAGGTGACACTCAGGTGACAGTGCCACACCTGCAGCTCTCGGATGGTGCTCTGGGCCCGTCTCAGGCTCTCGGTGGCCGAGCTGCAGCGTGGGGACAGGGACACCCGGGGACAGGTGACAATGACAGTGACACAGGTGACACTCAGGTGACACTCAGGTGACAATGACAGTGACACAGGTGACAGTGCCACACCTGCAGCTCTCGGATGGTGCTCTGGGCCCGTCTCAGGCTCTCGGTGGCCGAGCTGCAGCGTTGCCGCACCAGCGCCAGCTCCCGCCGGATGACGTCGTTCTCCTCGGCCTCCTGCGCCCGTGTCACCTGGCCCTGGGGACATCGGGGACATTGGGGACATCAGGGGCGTTGGGGACATCGGGGACAGTGGGGACATTGGGGACATGGGGACAGTGTCACCTGGCCCTAGGGACAGTGGGGACATTGGGGCATTGGGGACAGGGTCACCTGGCGCTGGGGACATCGGGGACATTGGGGACATCAGGGGCATTGGGGACATCAGGGGCATTGGGGACATCAGGGGCATTGGGGACATCAGGGGCGTTGGGGACATCGGGGACGTTGGGGACAGGGTCACCTGGCCCTGGGGATATTGGGGACACTGGGGACATGGGGACAGGGTCACCTGGCCCTGGGGACATCAGGGGCATTGGGGACATCAGGGACGTTGGGGACATTGGAGACATTGGGACGTGTCACCTGGCGCTGGGGACATCGGGGACATTGGGGACATGGGGACAGTGTCACCTGGCCCTGGGGACAGTGGGGACATTGGGGACATCAGGGGCATTAGGGACATCAGGGACGTTGGGGACATTGGAGACATTGGGACATGTCACCTGGCGCTGGGGACAGTGGGGACGTTGGGGACATTGGGGACACTGGGGACATGGGGACAGGGTCACCTGGCCCTGGGGACATCAGGGGCATTGGGGGCATTGGGGACACTGTCACCTGGCCCTGGGGACAGTGGGGACGTTGGGGACATCAGGGGCATTGGGGACATCGGGGACGTTGGGGACAGGGTCACCTGGCCCTGGGGACATCAGGGGCATTGGGGACATTGGGGACAGTGTCACCTGGCCCTGGGGACAGTGGGGACATTGGGGGCATGGGGACAGGGCATGGGGACAGTGTCAGCTGGCCCTGGGGCAGTGGGGACATTGGGGACAGTGTCACCTGGCCTTGGGGACAGTGGGGACGTTGGGGACATCGGGGACATGGGGACAGTGTCAGCTGGCCCTGGGGACATTGGGGACATGGGGACAGTGTCAGCTGGCCCTGAGGACAGTGGGGACATTGGGGACATCGGGGGCATGGGGACAGGGTCACCTGGCCCTGGGGACATCAGGGATATTGGGGACATGGGGACAGTGTCACCTGGCCCTGGGGACAGTGGGGACAGTGGGGACATTGGGGACAGTGTCACCTCGTGCTGGGGACATCGGGGACATTGGGGACAGTGTCACCTTGTGCTGGGGACGGGGGGACATTGGGGACAGTGTCACCTGGCCCTGGGGACATCGGGGACATTGGGGACATCAGGGACAGTGTCACCTGGCCCTGGGGACATCAGGGACAGTGTCACCTCCTGCCACCAGGGCAGGGCCAGCGTGGCTGTGGTGGCACTGGGGGGGACAAGGGGGTGGCAATGGGGACAGGGAGGTGGCACCGGGGACAGGGAGGTGGCACCGGGGACAGGGAGGTGACACCAAGGACAGGGAGGTGGCACCGGGGACAGGGAGGTGACACCAAGGACAGGGAGGTGACACCAAGGACAGGGAGGTGACACCAACCCCGTGGGGACCTCAAGGGCCATTTGTCCCCTCCCCCATCCCAAATGCCACCCAAAAATCCTCAAATCGCTGCCTCTCACCCCAAAAAACCCAAATCCCAAAAAACCCAAATCCCAAAAAACCCAAATCCCAAATTCCCCAAAATCCCAAATTCCCCAAAATCCCAAAAGTCCCCAATTAAAGAAAAAACCCCAAAATCCCAAAATTCCCCCAAATTCCCGAAAATCCCAAATCCCAAAATTCCCCAAAAATCCCCCAAAAATCCCCCCCCAAAATTCCTCAAATCTCAAATTCCCAAATCCCAAAATTCCCCCAAAAATCCCAAAATTCCCCCAGAAATCCCCCAAAAATCCCTAAATTCTCCCAATCCCCAAATCCCAAAATTCCCCCAAAAAACCCAAAACTCCCCAAAATTCCCGAATTCCCCCAAATCCCCCAAAAATCCCCAAAATCCCCCCCAAATCCCAAATCCCAAAATTCCCCAAATCCCCCAACTAAAGAAAAAACCCCAAAATTCCCCAAATTCCGCAAAATACCCCAAAATCCCTGAATTCTCCAAATTTTCCCCAAATCCCAAAATTACCAAAATTCCTGAAAATCCCCAAAATTCCCCCAAATCCACAAAATCCCAAATCCCAAAATTCCCCAAATCCCCCAACTAAAGAAAAAACCCCAAAATTTCTCAAAATCCCCAAATTCCCCCAAATCCCAAAATTCCCCAAAATTCCCCCAAATCCACAAAATCCCAAAATTCCCCAAAAATTCCCCAAAATCTCTCCAAAATTCCCAAAATCCTCCCCGAGGTGCGCGGGAGCCTCCGGAAAAGCAGGAACAAAAAAAAAAACAGCTGGGAAAAAAAGGCGGGAAAGAAAAAAGAGGCGGGAAAAAAAAACGGGAAAGAAAAGAAAGGCGGGAAAAAAGGCGGGAAAGAAAAAAAGGGCGGGAAAGAAAAAAAAGGGTGGGAAAAAAAACGGGAAAGAAAAAAAAAGGCGGGGGGGGAAAAAAGACGGGAAAAAAAAGGGCGGGAAAAAAAGGCAGGAAAGAAAAAAAAAGGCGGGAAATAAAATGGGCGGGAAAAATAGGGCGGGAAAAAAAGGCGGGAAAGAAAAAAAAAGGGCGGGAAAGAAAGGTGGGAAAGAAAAAGAAGGCGGGAAAAAAAGGGTGGGAAAAAAAGGCGGGAAAGAAAAAAAAAGGGGCGGGAAAAAAAGGCGGGAAAGAAAAAAAGGGCGGGAAAGGAAAAAAAAGGCGGGAAAAAAAAGGGCGGGAAAAAAAGGTGGGAAAGAAAAAAAGGTGGGAAAAAAAGGCGGGAAGAAAGGCGGGAAAGAAAGGCGGGAAACAAAAAAAAGGCGGGAAAAAAAGGTGGGAAAGAAAAAAAGGTGGGAAAAAAAGGCGGGAAAGAAAGGCGGGAAACAAAAAAAAGGCGGGAAAGAAAAAAAAGGTGGGAAAAAAAATGGGAATGGAAAAAAAAGGCGGGAAAAAATGTGGGAAAGAAAAAAAAGGTGGGGAAAAAAAAGGGCAGGAAAAAAAGGGCGGGAAAGAAAAAAAAAAGGCGGGAAAAAAGGCGGGAAAGAAAAAAAAGGCGGGAAAGAAAAGGGTGGGAAAAAAAGGGCAGGAAAGAAAAAAAAGGCGGGAAGAAAAGGCGGGAAAGAAAAAAAAAGGCGGAAAAAAAAGCGGGAAAGAAAGGCGGGAAACAAAAAAAAGGCGGGGAAAAAAAAGGCGGGAAAGAAAAAAAGGGTGGGAAAAAAGGCGGGAAAGAAAAAAAGGGCGGGAAAGAAAAAAAAAAGGCGGGGAAAAAAAAGGGCGGGAAAAAAAGGCGGGAAAGAAAAAAAAGGGCGGGAAAGAAAAGGGCGGGAAAGAAAGGCGGGAAAGAAAAAAAAGGCGGGAAAGAAAAAAAGGCGGGAAAAAAAGGCGGGAAAGAAAAAAAAGAAGGAAAAAAGGTGGGAAAGAAAAAAAAAGGCGGGAAAGGAAAATAAGGCGGGAAAGAAAGGCGGGAAACAAAAAAAAAGGCGGGAAAAAAAAGGCGGGAAAGAAAAAAGGCGGGAAAGAAAAAAAAGGCGGGAAAATGGGAAAATCCGGCCCAAAACGGGGCTGGGGGAGGGGAAAGGAGGGGAAGGAAATGGGGGGAAATCGGGAAAATCGGGAATGAGCTGTACCTGGATGAGGCGATCGGCCAGGGCCGCGCTCTCCTGGGGGAGGGGACAGCAACAGAGCCCGGTCACGACAGGGACAGGGACAGGGACAGGGACAGTGATATGGACAGTGACAGGGACAGGGACAGGGACAGTGACACGGACAGGGACAGAGCCCCGTCACCATAGAGACAGGGACAGTGACAGGGACAGTGATAGGGACAGGGACAGTGAGAGGGACAGTGAGAGGGACAGTGACAGGGACAGGGACAGTGACAGTGATAGTGACAGTGATATGGACAGTGACAGGGACAGGGACAGTGATAGGGACAGGGACAGTGACAGTGACAGTGATACGGACAGGGACAGAGCCCCGTCACCATAGAGACAGGGACAGTGACAGGGACAGTGATAGTGACAGTGACAGTGATAGGGACAGGGACAGTGATAGGGACAGGGACAGTGATAGGGACAGGGACAGTGACAGTGATAGGGACAGTGACAGTGACAGTGATAGGGACAGGGACAGTGACAGAGCCCCGTCACCATAGGGACAGGGGCAGTCGTGATAGTGACAGTGATGACAGGGACAGTGATAGTGACAGTGATAGTAACAACGTCCCGTCACGACAGGGACAGTGACAGTCGCGATAGTGACAGTGACAGTGATAGGGACAGTGATAGGGACAGTGACAGTGGCGATAGTGACACTGACAGTGATGCTAGTGACAGTGACAGTGACAGCGACAGTTACAGAGCCCCGTCGCGACAGGGACAGTGACAGTCGCGATAGTGACAGTGATGATAGTGACAGTGACAGTGGCAGCGATAGGGACAGTGACAGGGACAGGGACAGTGACAGCGATAGTGGCAGCGATAGTGACAGTGACAGTGACAGGGACAGTGACAGTGACAGTGACAGGGACAGTGACAGTGGTGACAGTGACAGTGACAGAGCCCCGTCACAACAGGGACAGGGACAGTCGCCATAGTGACAGTGACAGTGACAACAGTGACAATGACAGTGACAGTGACAGAGGCACCCGCGACCCCTCCGAGCCCCAAGGGATCCCCAGGATTCCCCCAATTCCCGAGGGTTTTTGGGGTCCCATGCAGGGTTTTGGGTTTTTTGGGTGTTTTTGGGGTCCCCTTGGGGGTTTTTGGGGTCCCTTTGGGTGTTTTTGGGGTCCCATGCAGGGTTTTGGGGTTTTTTGGGGTTTTTTTGGGGTCCCTTTGGGTGTTTTTGGGGTTCCATGTAGAGTTTTAGGATTTTTGGGGTTTTTTGGGGGTTGTTTTTGGGGTCCCCCGGGTGTTTTTGGGGTTCCATGCAGGGTTTTGGGTTTTTTTTTGGGGTCTCTTGGGTTTTTTTGGGGTCCCTTTGGGTGTTTTTGGGGTTCCATGCAGAGTTTGGGGTTCATTTGGGGTTTTTTTGGGGTCCCTTTGGGTGTTTTTGGGGTCCCCTGGGGTGTTTTTGGGGTCCCCTGGGTGTTTTTGGGGTTCCATGCAGGGTTTTAGGTATTTGGGATTTTTTGGGTTTTTTTTTGGGGTCCCCCGGGTGTTTTTGGGGTCCCATGCAGGGTTTTGGGGTTTTTTTTGGGGTCTCTTGGGTTTTTTTTGGGTCCCTTTGGGTGTTTTTGGGGTTCCATGCAGAGTTTGGGGTTCATTTGGGGTTTTTTGGGGGTCCCTTTGGGTGTTTTTGGGGTTCCCTTGGTGTTTTTGGGGTCCCTTGGGTGTTTTTGGGGTTCCATGCAGGGTTTTGGGTTTATTTGGGGGTTTTTTGGGGTCCCCTGGGTGTTTTTGGGGTCCCTTTGGGTGTTTTTGGGGTCCCTTTGGGTGTTTCTGGGGTCCCATGCAGGGTTTTGGGGTTTTTTGGGGTTTTTTTGGGGTCCCTTTGGGGTTTTTTGGGTTCCATGCAGAGTTTTAGGTTATTTGGGTTTTTTTTGGGGTCCCCTGGGTGTTTCTGGGGTTCCATGCAGGGTTTTAGGTTTTTGGGGCTTTTTTTGGGGTCCCTTTGGGGTTTTTTTGGGTCTCATGCAAAGTTTTGGGTTTTTTGTGGTTTTTTTTGGGGTCCCTTTGGGTTTTTTTTGGGTCTCATGCAAAGTTTTGGGTTTTTTGTGGTTTTTTTTGGGGTCCCTTCGGGTGTTTTTTGGGTTCCATGCAGGGTTTTGGGTTTTTAGGGTTTTTTGGGGTCCCTTTGGGGTTTTTTGGGGTCCCATGCAGAGTTTTAGGTTATTTGAGGTGTTTTTGGGGTCCCCTGGGTGGTTTTGGGGTCTCTTGGGGGTTTTTGGGGTTCCATGCACAGTTTTAGGTTATTTGAGGTTTTTTTGGGGTCCCTTTGGGGTTTTTGGGGTCCCTTTGGGTGTTTTTGGGGTCCCCTGGTTGTTTTTGGGGTCCCTTTGGGTGTTTTTGGGGTCCCTTTGGTTGTTTTTGGGGTCCCTTTGGGGGTTTTTGGGCTCCTCACCTTCTCCAGGGTCTCGATTCGCTGCTTCAGCAAACGATTCTCGGAGCGGAGCCGCTGAGGGGACACAGAGGGGACAAAAAGGGACAAAAAGGGGGGACAGGGAGGGGACAGAGAGGGGACAATGAGGGGACAATGGGGGGACAATGGGGGGACAATGAGGGGACAGAGAGGGGACAGAGAGGGGACAGGGAGGGGACAGAGAGGGGACAGAGAGGGGACAGGGAGGGGACAATGAGGGGACAGGGAGGGGACAATGGCGGGGATTAGCCCGAGAAGGGGACAGGGGATGTCCCCAAGGGTCACTGAACCTGGGGACAGCCCAGGGACAGTTTGGGGACAGCCCAGGGACAGGGGGACACAGGGGGGAGGTGGTCCCAGGGTGGCCTCAGCCACCCCCAGTGACCCCAAGGAGGTCAAAGTGTCCCCAGGTGTCCCCAGGGGTCCCCAGATGTCCCCAGGTGTGTCCCAGGTGTCCCCAGGTGTCCCCAGGTGTGTCCCAGATGTCCCCAGATGTCTCCAGGTGTGTCCCCAGGTGTCCCAGATGTCCCCAGGTGTATCCCAGATGTCCCACGTGTCCCCAGGCGTGTCCCCAGGTGTCCCCAGGTGTGTCCCACGTGTCCCCAGGTGTGTCCCCAGGTGTCCCCAGGTGTCCCCAGGTGTGTCCCAGGTGTCCCCAGGTGTCCCCAGGTGTGTCCCAGGTGTCCCCAGGTGTGCCCAGGTGTGTCCCCAGGTGTGTCCCCAGGTGTCCCCAGGTGTCCCAGGTGTCCCCAGGTGTCCCCAGGTGTCCCCAGGTGTCCCCAGGTGTGTCCCCAGATGTCCCCAGGTGTCCCCAGGTGTGTCCCAGGTGTCCCCAGATGTCCCCAGGTGTCCCCAGGTGTGTCCCAGGTGTCCCCAGGTGTCCCCAGGTGTCCCCAGGTGTGTCCCTCACCTTGATCTCGATCTGCTCCTCCATCTCTTTGCTCTTGAGGGCAGCGTATTCCTTCTCCAGCCTGCGGGGACAGGGACAGGGATGGGGACAGGGGACAGGGATGGGGACACTGACACTGACAATGACACCGACAGTGACACTGACAGTGACAGGGACAGTGACACTGACAGTGACAATGACAGGGACAGGGACAGTGACACTGACAGTGACAATGACAGGGACAGGGACAGTGACAGTGACAGTGACAGGGACAGGGACAGTGACAGTGCCAGTGACAGTGACAGTGACAGTGACAGTGACAGTGACACTGACAATGACACTGACAGTGACAGTGCCAGTGACCTTTTCATCCTCCAGGGGTTGTACTTGACCTGGCAGGCGCAGGATGAGTTTGTCGGGGCAGGAGTGGGGACAGTGACAGTGACAGGGACAGTGACACTGACAGTGACAGTGACAGTGCCAGTGACAGTGACAATGACAGGGACAATGACAGTGACACTGACAGTGACAATGACAGTGACAGTGACAGTGACACTGACAGTGACAGTGACAGTGCCAGTGACAGTGACAATGACAGGGACAATGACAGTGACAATGACAGTGACAATGACAGTGACAGTGACAGGGACAGTGACAGTGACACTGACAGTGACAATGACACTGACAGTGACAGTGACAGTGACAATGACAGTGACAATGACAGTGACAATGACAGGGACAGTGACAATGACACTGACAGTGACAGTGACAGTGACAGTGACAGTGACAGGGACAGTGACAGTGACACTGACAGTGACAGTGACAGTGACAGGGACAGTGACAGTGACAGGGACAGTGACAGTGACAGTGACAATGACAGTGACAGTGACAGTGCCAGTGACCTTTTCATCCTCCGGGGGTTGTACTTGACCTGGCAGGCGCGCAGGATGAGTTTGTCGGGGCAGGAGTCGAACTGGTGCGGGATCACCTTCTGGAAGTACTGCGGGATCCCAGCGCCGGAATTCCATGGATTGGGGGAAAACCGGGAAAAACGGGCACGGAACGGGGGAAAGAACGGGGAAAACCAGCACAGGATGGGGAAAGAACAGGGAAAACGGGCATGGAACGGGGGAAAAGCAGCACGGGATGGGGAAAGAACGAATTCCATTGGCCAAAGCCATCCCAAAACTCATCCTAAAACTCCATCCCATTGGCCAAAGCCATCCCAAAGCCATCCCAAATCCCATCCCATTGACCAAACCCACCTTAAAACGCATCCCATTGGCAAAACCCATCCTAAAACTCATCCTGCAGGACAAATCCATCCCAAATCCCATCCCATTGGCCAAACCCACCCTAAAACTCATCCTAAAACTCCATCCCATTGACCAAACCCACCCCAAACTCATCCTAAAACTCCATCCCATTGGCCAAATCCATCCCAAAACTCATCCTAAAACCTCATCCCATAGACCAAACCCACCCTAAAACTCATCCCATTGGCCAAATCCATCCCAAACTCACCCCAATCCCATCCCAAACCCACCCCAATCCCACCCCAAACTCATCCCAAAGCCACCCCAAACCCATCCCACTGCCCAAACCCATCCCACTGCCCAAAACCACCCCAAACTCACCCCAAACTCATCCCAAACCCACCCCAAACCCATCCCATTGCCCAAACTCACCCCAAAGCCACCCCAAACCCATCCCAATCCCCACCCCAAATCCATCCCACTGCCCAAACCCCACCCCAAAACTCATCCCCAAACCCATGCAAACCCCACCCCAAACCCATCCCACTTGGCCCAATCCCACCCCAAAGCCATCCCAAACCCATCCCAAAATCCATCCCAAAACCCATCCCAAACCCACCCCAAAACCCATCCCACTGCCCCAAAACCCATCCACTGCCCGAATCCCACCCCAAGCCATCCAAACCCCACCCCAAACCATCCCAAAACCCAATCCCATTTGCCCAAACTCACCCCAACTTCATCCAAACTCACCCAAACTCATCCCAAAAAAACCCATCCCAAAACCCACCCCAAAACCCATCCCACTAGCCCAAACCATCCACTGCCCAACACCACCTCAAACCCATCCCAAAAAACTCATCCCAAACCCACCCCAAACTCAATCCCAAACCCAACCCAAACTCACTCCACTGCCCAACCCCACCCCTAAACCATCCCAAACCTTCATTCCCAAAGCCACCCAAAACTCATCCCAAAGCCACCCCAAACCCATCCCCACTGCCCAAACCCCACCCCAAACCCACCCCAAACCCATCCCAAACCCACCCCAAACCCATCCCATTGCCCAAATTCACCCCAAAGCCACCCCAAACCCATCCCAACCCCACCCCAACCCCATCCCACTGCCCAACCCCACCCCAACGCCGTCCCCGCTGCGCGGCGCCGGGGCCGTACCTGGGACATGCCCTCCATGTCCAGCTGCACCAGCTCGGCCTGGTTGAACTGCAGCAGCGCCATCCCCACGCGGAACACGATCTCCAGCCCCTGCCGGCGCCACCGAGCCGTCACCGCGGCCACCCCGGGGACACCACGGGGCCACCGTGGACACCCCGGGGTCACCATGGACACCACGGGGCCACCATGGACACCCTGGGGCTGCCTTGGGTCATCCCTGGGTCATTTAACCCAGCCCCAGGGCCACCAAAGCCACCCCAGGGCCACCATGGACACCCCAGGGACACCACCATGGGCACCCTGGGGTCACCACCATGGACACCCTGGGGACACCATGGACACCCTGGGGCCACCACACCCATCCCTGGGGCTGCCTTGGGTCATCCCTGGGTCACCATGGCCACCCTGGGGCCACCCTGGGGCCACCATGGATACCCTGGGGACACCATGGACACCCTGGGGCCACCACACCCATCCCTGGGGCTGCCTTGGGTCATCCCTGAGTGATTTAACCCAGCCCTGAGGCCACCAAAGCCACACCAGGGTCACCATGGACACCCCAGGGACACCATGGACACGCCGGGGTCACCATGGACACCCTGGGGTCACCACCATGGACACCCCGGGGCCACCATGGACACCCCAAGGTCACCGTGGCCACCCCAGGGCCACCACCATGGACACCCTGGGGCCACCACCATGGGCACCCTGGGGTCGCCACCATGGACACCCTGGGGACACCATGGACACCTTGGGGCCACCACACCCATCCCTGGGGCTGCCTTGGGCCATCCCTGAGTGATTTAACCCAGCCCTGAGGCCACCAAAGCCACTCCAGGGTCACCATGGGCACCCCAGGGCCACCATGGACACCCCGGGGCCACCATGGACACCCCGGGGCCACCACCATGGACACCCTGGGGCCACCACAGACAGACTGGGGCCACCACACCCATCCCTGGGGCTGCCTTGGGTCATTCCTGAGTGATTTAACCCAGCCTTGGGGCCACCAAAGCCACCTCAGGTCATCGCTGGGTCATCTAACCCAGCCTTGGGGCCACCAAAGCCACCCCAGGGCCACCAAAGCCATCCCGAGGCCACCTCGGGTCATCCCTGGATCATTTAACCCATCCTTGGGGCCACCAAAGCCACCTCAGGTCATCGCTGGGTCATCTAACCCAGCCTTGGGGCCACCAAAGCCATGCCAGGGCCACCAAAGCCATCCTGAGGCCACCTTGGGGTATCCCTGGATCATCTAACCCAGCCTTGGGGCCACCAAAGGCACCCCAGGGCCACCAAAGCCATCCTGAGGCCACCTCGGGTCATCCCTGAGTGATTTAACCCAGCCCTGGGGCCACCAAAGCCACCCCAGGGCCACCTCGGGTCATCCCTGGGTCACCCCAGGGTCACCTGACCCATTCCCAGGGCTGCTTTTGTGGGATTTGGTTCCACCCCAAACTCTGAGGGATTTGATCCACCCCAAACTCACCTTTGACCCCAAACTTTGAAGCCTTTGCTCCCATCCCAAATCCTGATGGATTTTCCCCAAACTCGGATGGATTTTGGGGTGAAAGGGCTGGATTTTGGGGGAGGAACCACCCCAAACTCTTGAGGTCTTTGATCCACCCCAAACCCATTCTGACCCCAAACTTTGAACCCTTTGCTCCCACCCCAAATTTTGAGGGATTTGGTCAAACCCCACTTAATTTTTGAGGGATTTGGTTCCACCCTAAACCCATTTTTGAAGGCTTTGATCCAACCCAAAGTCCCTTTCGACCCCAAATTTTGAATCCTTTTCTCTGACCCCAAACCCCGATGGATTTTCCCCAAACCTGGATGGATTTTCCCCAAACCTGGATGGATTTTCCCCAAACTCAGATGGATTTTGGGGTGAAAGGGGTGGATTTTGGGGGTACCTCGTACATGAAGATGTCGAAGACGCGCGTGGCCACGGGCAGGGGGAAGGTGCTGAGGAACCACCCCAAACCCCAATGGATTTTCCCCAAATCCTGATGGATTTTCCCCAAACTTGGATGGATTTTCCCTCAAACTTGGATGGATTTTGGGGTGAAAGGGCTGGATTTTGGGGGAGGAACCACCCCAAACTCTTGAGGTCTTTGATCCACCCCAAACCCATTTTGAGCCCAAACTTTGAATCCCTTTCTCTGACCCCAAACCCTGATGGATTTTCCCCAAACCCTGATGGATTTTCCCCAAACCTGGATGGATTTTCCCCCAACTTTGATGGATTTTCCCCAAACCCGGATGGATTTTGGGGTGAAAGGGCTGGATTTTTGGGGGGTACCTCGTACATGAAGATGTCGAAGACGCGCGTGGCCACGGCAGGGGGAAGGTGCTGAGGAACCACCCCAAACCCCAATGGATTTTCCCCAAATCCTGATGGATTTTCCCCAAACTCGGATGGATTTTGGGTGAAAGGGGTGGATTTTGAGGAGGAACCACCCCAAACTCTTGAGGTCTTTGATCCACCCCAAACCCATTTGAGCCCAAATTTTGAGGGATTTGGTCCCACCCCAAACCCATTTTTGAAGGCTTTGATCCAACCCAAAGTCCCCTTTCGACCCCAAAGTTTGAATCCTTTCTCTGACCCCAAACCCAATGGATTTTCCCCAAATCCTGATGGATTTTCCCCAAACTCGGATGGCATTTTGGGGTGAAAGGGCTGGATTTTGGGGGAGGAACCCACCCCAAACTCTTGAGGTCTTTGATCCACCCCAAACCCATTTTGAGCCCAAACTTTGAATCCCTTTCTCTGACCCAAACCCCGCATGGATTTTCCCCAAACCCCGATGGATTTTCCCCAAACTTGGATGGATTTTCCCCAAACTTGGATGGATTTTCCCCAAACTCAGATGGATTTTGGGGTGAAAGGGGTGGATTTTGGGGGTACCTCGTACATGAAGATGTCGAAGACGCGCGTGGCCACGGGCAGGGGGAAGGTGCTGAGGAACCACCCCAAACCCCAATGGATTTTCCCCAAATCCTGATGGATTTTCCCCAAACTTGGATGGATTTTCCCTCAAACTTGGATGGATTTTGGGGTGAAAGGGCTGGATTTTGGGGGAGGAACCACCCCAAACTCTTGAGGTCTTTGATCCACCCCAAACCCATTTTGAGCCCAAACTTTGAACCCTTTGGTCCCACCCCAAACCCAAATTTTGAGGGATTTGGTTCCACCCCAAACCCAAATTTTGAGGGATTTGGTTCCACCCCAAACTAATTTTTGAAGGCTTTGATCCAACCCAAAGTCCCTTTCGACCCCAAATTTTGAATCCTTTTCTCTGACCCCAAACCCCGATGGATTTTCCCCAAACTTGGATGGATTTTCCCCAAACTTGGATGGATTTTCCCCAAACTCAGATGGATTTTGGGGTGAAAGGGGTGGATTTTGGGGGTACCTCGTACATGAAGATGTCGAAGACGCGCGTGGCCACGGGCAGGGGGAAGGTGCTGAGGAACCACCCCAAACCCCAATGGATTTTCCCCAAACTCGGATGGATTTTGGGGTGAAAGGGCTGGATTTTGGGGGAGGAACCACCCCAAACTCTTGAGGTCTTTGATCCACCCTAAACCCATTTTTGAGCCCAAATTTTGAGGGATTTGGTCAAACCCCACTTAATTTTTGAGGGATTTGGTTCCACCCCAAACCCATTTTTGAAGGCTTTGATCCAACCCAAAGTCCCTTTCGACCCCAAATTTTGAGTCCCTTTCTCTGACCCCAAACTTGGATGGATTTTCCCCAAACTCGGATGGATTTTGGGGTGAAAGGGCTGGATTTTGGGGGAGGAACAACCCCAAACTTTTGAGGTCTTTGATCCACCCCAAACCCATTTTTGACCCCAAATTTTGAATCCCTTTCTCTGACCCCAAACCCCAATGGATTTTCCCCAAACTTGGATGGATTTTCCCCAAACCTGGATGGATTTTGGGGTGAAAGGGCTGGATTTTGGGGGTACCTCGTACATGAAGATGTCGAAGACGCGCGTGGCCACGGGCAGGGGGAAGGTGCTGAGGAACCACCCCAAACCCCAATGGATTTTCCCCAAACTTGGATGGATTTTGGGGTGAAAGGGCTGGAATTTGGGGGAGGAACAACCCCAAACTCTTGAGGTCTTTGATCCACCCCAAACCCATTTTGACCCCAAACTTTGAACCCTTTGGTCCCACCCCAAACCCAAATTTTGAGGGATTTGGTCAAACCCCAAACCCATTTTTGAAGGCTTTGATCCAACCCAAAGTCCCTTTCGACCCCAAATTTTGAATCCCTTTCTCTGACCCCAAACTTGGATGGATTTTCCCCAAACTTGGATGGATTTTGGGGTGAAAGGGGTGGATTTTGGGGGAGGAACCACCCCAAACTCTTGAGGTCTTTGATCCACCCCAAACCCAATTTTGACCCCAAATTTTGAATCCCTTTCTCTCACCCCAAACCCCAATGGATTTTCCCCAAACTTGGATGGATTTTCCCCCAAACTTTGATGGATTTTCCCCAAACCTGGATGGATTTTGGGGTGAAAGGGCTGGATTTTTGGGCAGGAACCACCCCAAACTCTTGAGGTCTTTGATCCACCCCAAACCCATTTTTGACCCCAAATTTTGAATCCCTTTCTCTGACCCCAAACCCCAATGGATTTTCCCCCAAACTTGGATGGATTTTCCCCAAACCTGGATGGATTTCCCCCAAACCCGGATGGATTTTGGGGTGAAAGGGCTGGATTTTGGGGGTACCTCGTACATGAAGATGTCGAAGACGCGCGTGGCCACGGGCAGGGGGAAGGTGGTGAGGAAGAGCGTGAGGAACCAGGACGAGGCGTACATGGAGGTCAGGAAGCTCTGGGAGCGGAAGTGAACGTTCAGCTCCGGCAGCTGCTCCTGAGGGGAGGGGAAAAAATGGGATTTGGGGTTGAAAAAATTGGATTTGGGGTTAAAAATGGGATCTGGGGTTAAAAATGGGATTTCGGGTTTAAAAAGGGGGATTTGGGGTTAAAAAATTGGGATTTGGGGTTAAGAAAGGGAGTTTGGGGTTAAAAATGGGATCTGGGGTTAAAAATGGGATTTCGGGTTTAAAAAGGGGGATTTGGGGTTAAAAAATGGGGGTTTGGGGTTAAAAAATTGGGATTTGGGGTTAAGAAATTGGGATTTGGGGTTAAAAAAATTGGGATTTGGGGTAAAAAATGGGGATTTGGGGTAAAAAATTGGGATTTGGGGTTAAAAAAATTGGGATTTGGGGTTTAAAAATTGGGATTTGGGGTTAAAAAAGGGGGATTTGGGGTTAAAAAAATGGGATTTGGGGTTAAAAAATGGGGTTTGGGGTAAAAAATGGGGATTTGGGGTTAAAAAAGGGGATTTGGGGTTAAAAAAATTGGGATTTGGGGTTAGAAAATTGGGATTTGGAGTTAAAAGGGGGTTTGGGGTTAAAAATGGGATTTGGGGTTAAAAAATTGGGATTTGGGGTTAAAAAATTGGGATTTGGGGTTAAAAAAGGGGATTTGGGGTTAAAAAATTGGGATTTGGGGTTAAAAAATTGGGATTTGGGGTTAAGAAAGGGGGTTTGGGGTAAAAAATGGGGGTTTGGGGTTAAAAATTGGGATTTGGGGTTAAGAAAGGGGTTTTGGGGTTGGAAAAACAATGGGGATTTGGGGTCTGTCCCCATTCCCAACCCTGTTCCTGTCCTTGCTGTCCCCAATGTCCCCAATGCCCCCAATGTCTCCTAAAGTCCCCAGTGTCCCCCTCAATGTCCCCAACGCCCCCAATGTCCCCACTGTCCCCAATCCCCCCCAATGTTCCCACTGTCCCCACTGTCCCCAGTGCTGTCCCCACTGCCCCCATTGTCTCCACTGCCCCCATTGTCCCCAGTGCTGTCCCCATTGTCCCCATTGTCCCCACTGTCCCCACCGCCCCCATTGTCCCCAGGGTCCCCAATCCCCCCAATGTCCCCAATATACCCAAAGTCCCCCAACACCCCCACTGTCCCCAGTGTCCCCAGTGCTGTCCCCACTGTCCCCAGTGCTGTCCCAGGGTCCCCACTGTCCCCACTGTCCCCAGCTCTGTCCCGGCTGCTGCCACCCGAGGTGGCTCCTCTGGCGCGGGAGCTCGGTGCCATTCCAGTGTCCCCAGTGTCCCCAATGTCCCCACTGTCCCCAGTGTCCCCAGTGTCCCCACTGTCCCCACTGTCCCCAATGTCCCCACTGTCCCCAGTGCTGCTCCCCAGTGCCTGTTCCCATGCTCCCCAGTGCTCCCCATTGTCCTCAGTGTCCCCAGTGTCCTCAATGTCCCCAGTGTCCCCATTGTCCCCAGTGTTCCCAGTGTCCCCATTGTCCCCAGTGTCCCCATTGTCCCCAGTGCTGTCCCCAGTGTCCCCAGTGTCCCCAGTGCTGTCCCCAGTGTCCCCAGTGTCCCCAGTGTCCCCAATGTCCCCACTGTCCCCATTGTCCCCAGTGTTCCCAGTGATGTCCCCAGTGTCCTCAATGCTGTCCCCAGTGTCCCCAATGCCCAGTTCCCCAGTGTCCCCAGTGCTGTCCCCATTGTCCCCAGTGCTGTCCCCATGTCCCACTGTCCCCAGTGTCCCCAGCTGTCCCCAGTGCATGTCCCCAATGTCCCCAATGTCCCAATGTCCCCAGTGTCCCCATTGTCCCCATTGTCCCCATTGTCCCCACACCCCCTACGGTCCCCAGTCGTCCCCAATTTTGCTGCTTCCCCCAGTTAGCTCCCAGTTTCCCCAAGTGTCCCATTGTCCACCCCAGCTGTGCCCCACTGTCCCAGTGCTGTCCCCATTTCCCCAGTGCTGTCCCCATTGCCCCCAGTGTCCCCATATGTCCCCACTGTCCTCATGTTCCCATTCCTTCCAGTGCCTCCCCAGTGCTGTCCCCAGTGCTCCCCCATTGTTCCCCAGCTTAGCTTCCCCACTGTTTCCCCAGTGCTGTCCCCAGTGTCCCCATTTCCCCAGTGTCCCCATTGTCCCCATTGATCCCCAGCTGTCCCCAGTGTCCCCAGTCCCCGTGTCCCCGCGTGTCCCCAGTGTCCCCAGTGTCCCCAGTGCTGTCCCCAGTGTCCCCAGTGTCCCCAGTGTCCCCAGTGCTGTCCCCAGTGTCCCCAGTGTCCCCAGTGTCCCCCAGTGTCCCCAGTGCTGTCCCCAGTGTCCCATGAGCTATTGTGTCCCCAGCTGCTCCCCATTGTCCCCAGTGTTCCCAGCTGTCCCCAGCGATCCCCTGTAGCCCCCATTGTCCCAGTGTCCATTGTTCTCTCCCATTGTCCCCATTGTCCCCATTGTCCCCAGTGCCCCCAGTGTCCCCAGTGTCCCCAGTGTCCCCACCTGCAGCAGGAACTCGAACTGGTAGATGCAGAGCCCCAGCTGGGCCATGCTGGGCTTGAAGAGCTCCCGCAGCCGGTACTCCTGCATCAGGCGCACGAAGACGCTGAACGCCTCCTCCTCCGGCATCTGCGGGGACGGGAGAATCCCAGGATTCCCAAAAAATCCCAGGAATTCCCAAAGAATCCCGGAATTCCCAAAAAACCCCCCGTGAAATGCCCATGGAACTGAAGGAATTCCCAGCAAACGCTGAACGCCTCCTCCTCCGGCATCGGCGGGGACGGGAGAATCCCGGAATTCCCAAAGAAATCCCGGAATTCCCAAAGAATCCCGGAATTCCCAAAAAACCCCCACGAAATTCCCATGGAACTGAAGGAATTCCCAACAAACACTGAACGCCTCCTCCTCCGGCATCTGCGGGGGCGGGAGAAGCCCGGAATTCCCAAAAAATCCCAGGAATTCCCAAAGAATCCCAGAATTCCCAAAGAAATCCCGGAATTCCCAAAAAATCCCAGGAATTCCCAAAAACCCCCCGCGAAATTCCCATGGGACTGAAGGAATTCCCATCAAAACCCCGGAATTCCCAACAAACACCGAACGCCTCCTCCTCCGGCAGCTGCGGGGCAGGAGAAGCCCGGAATTCCCAAAGAATCCCAGGAATTCCCAAAAAATCCCGGAATTCCCAGAAAAACCCCCGCGAAATTCCCATGGGACTAAAGGAATTCCCATCAAACACTGAACGCCTCCTCCTCCGGCAGCTGCGGGGACGGGAGAATCCCAGGAATTCCCAAAAAATCCCGGAATTCCCAAAACATCCCGGAATTCCCAAAGAATCCCAGAATTCCCAAAAAACCCCCGCGAAATTCCCATGGGACTGAAGGAATTCCCATCAAAACCCCGGAATTCCCAACAAACACTGAACGCCTCCTCCTCCGGCATCTGTGGGGATGGGAGAATCCCAGGATTCCCAAAAAAATCCGGGAATTCCCAAAGAATCCCAGAATTCCCAAAAAAACCCGGCAAAATTCCCATGGAACTGAAGAAATTCCCATCAAAACCCCGGAATTCCCAACAAACACCGAACGCCTCCTCCTCCGGCATCTGCGGGGACGGGAGAAGCCCGGAATTCCCAAAAAATATGGGAATTCCCAAAAAATCCCGGAATTCCCATCAAAACCTCAGGAATTCCCAGCAAAACCTTGGGAATTCCCAGGAAAACCTCGGGAATTCCCAGAAAAACCCCATAATTTCCATGGAACTGAAGAAATTCCCATCAAAACCCTGGAATTCCCAACAAACACTGAACGCCTCCTCCTCCGGCATCTGCGGGGACGGGAGAATCCCAGGATTCCCAAAAAATCCGGGAATTCCCAAAGAAATCCCGGAATTCCCAAAGAATCCCAGGAATTCCCAAAGAATCCCGGAATTCCCAAAAAACCTCCCGTGAAATTCCCATGGGACTGAAGGAATTCCCAACAAACGCTGAACGCCTCCTCCTCCGGCATCTGTGGGGATGGGAGAATCCCAGGATTCCCAAAAAAATCCGGGAATTCCCAAAGAATCCCAGAATTCCCAAAAAAACCCGGCAAAATTCCCATGGAACTGAAGAAATTCCCATCAAAACCCCGGAATTCCCAACAAACACCGAACGCCTCCTCCTCCGGCATCTGCGGGGACGGGAGAAGCCCGGAATTCCCAAAAAATATGGGAATTCCCAAAAAATCCCGGAATTCCCATCAAAACCTCAGGAATTCCCAGCAAAACCTTGGGAATTCCCAGGAAAACCTCGGGAATTCCCAGAAAAACCCCATAATTTCCATGGAACTGAAGGAATTCCCACCAAAACCCTGGAATTCCCAACAAACACCGAACGCCTCCTCCTCCGGCAGCTGCGGGGCGGGAGAAGCCCGGAATTCCCAAAGAAATCCCGGAATTCCCAAAAAAACCCAGGAATTCCCAAAAAATCCCAGAATTCCCAAAAAACCCACGTGAAATTCCCATGGGACTGAAGGAATTCCCAACAAACACTGAACGCCGCCTCCTCCGGCATCTGCGGGGCGGGAGAAGCCCGGAATTCCCAAAGAAATCCCAGAATTCCCAAAAAACCCCCGCGAAATTCCCATGGGACTGAAGGAATTCCCATCAAAACCTTGGGAATTCCCATCAAAACCCTGGAATTCCAGAATCCCAGAATCCCAAAAAATCCCGGAATTCCCAAAAAAACCTTGGGAATTCCCAAAAAATCCTGGAATTCCCATCCAAAGCTCCATAATTCCCATCGGACTGAAGGAATTCCCATCAAAAGCCCGGAATTCCCACCAAATGCTGAACGCCTCCTCCTACAGCATCTGCGGGGCGGGAGAAGCCCGGAATTCCCAAAAAAACCCAGGAATTCCCAAAGAATCCCGGAATTCCCAAAAAATCCCGGAATTCCCAAAAAAACCCGGCGAAATTCCCATGGAACTGAAGGAATTCCCATCAAACACCGAACGCCTCCTCCTCCGGCAGCTGCGGGGCGGGAGAAGCCCGGAATTCCCAAAAAAACCCAGGAATTCCCAAAGAATCCCGGAATTCCCAAAAAACCCCCCGTGAAATTCCCATGGAACCACCAGGATTCCCAAAAAACCCTGGAATTCCCACAAAACTCCTGGAATTCCCACCAAATCCTTGGAATTCCCACTAAAACCTTGGAATTCCCACACAAATATCCAGAATTCCCATCAAAACCTCAGGAATTCCCACAAAATCCTCAGAATTCCCAAAAAAAATCTTGGAATTCCCATCAAAACCCCAGAATTCCCAAAGATCTCCCAGAAACCCCCCAGAATTCCCAAAAAATTCCTGGAATTCCCATCAAAACCCCCAGGAATTCCCATGGAACCACCAGGATTCCCAAAAATCCCTGGAATTCCCACAAAACTCCTGGAATTCCCATCAAAAACCCTGGAATTCCCCACAAAATCCTCAGAATTCCCAAAAAAAATCTTGGAATTCCCATCAAAACCTCGGAATTCCCAAAGAACTCCCAGAAACCCCCCCAGAATTCCCAAAAAATTCCTGGAATTCCCCCCAAAAAAACCCAGAATTCCCATCAAAACCTCGGAATTCCCACAGAATTCCCAAAAAATCTCTGGAATTCCCATCAAAAACCCAGGAATTCCCATGGAACCACCAGGATTCCCAAAAAACCCTGCAATTCCCACAAAACTCCTGGAATTCCCACCAAAACCCTGCAATTCCCACCAAAACCTTGGAATTCCCACTAAAACCCTGGAATTCCCACAAAAAACCTTGGAATTCCCACAAAAAACCTTGGAATTCCCAAAAAATACCCCCAGAATTCCCATCAAAACCTCGGAATTCCCAAAGATCTCCCAGAAACCCCCCCAGAATTCCCAAAAAATCCCTGGAATTCCCATCAAAAACCCTGGAATTCCCATCAAAACCTCAGAATTCCCAAAGAATTCCCAAAGACCCCCAGAATTCCCAAAGAATCCCTGGAATTCCCACCTGCATGAGGAGCAGTCCCACGATGAAGGCGCTGCCCTGGCAGTACCCGACCTCCCGATCCACCAGGGAATAGGCCTGGAAAAGTGGGAAAAACGGGAAGATTCCCAAAAAATTCCATGGATTTGGGGGCACGGCCACGGCTCCAGAAATTCCAGGAAAAATTCCCGGAAAAATTCCCAAAAAAATCCCCCAAAAATCCATGGATTTCGGCAGGGGGATTTGGGGTCGTGGATCCTGCTCTGGAAATTCCTGGAAAAATGGGAAAATTCCCACAAAAATTCCCAAAAAATCCATGGATTTGGGGTCATGGTCCCTGCTCTGGAAATTCCTGGAAAAATGGGAAAATTCCCACAAAAATTCCCCAAAAATCCCCCAAAAAATCCATGGATTTGGGGTCATGGTCCCTGCTCCAGAAATCCCTGGAAAAATGGGGAAATTCCTATAAAAATTCCCAAAAAATCCATGGATTTGGGGTCATGGTCCCTGCTCCGGAAATTCCTGGAAAAATGGGAAAATTCCCAAAAAAATCCCCAAAAAATCCATGGATTTGGGGTCATGGATCCTGCTCTGGAAATTCCTGGAAAAATGGGGAAATTCCCAAAAAAATCCCCAAAAAATCCATGGATTTGGGGGTCATGGCCCCTGCTCTGGAAATTCCTGGAAAAATGGGAAAATTCCCACAAAAATTCCCCAAAAAATCCCCAAAAAATCCATGGATTTGGGGGTCATGGTCCCTGCTCTGGAAATTCCTGGAAAAATGGGAAAATTCCCACAAAAATTCCCACAAAATGCCGTAAAAAATCCATGGATTTGGGGTCATGGATCCCGCTCCGGAAATTCCTGGAAAAATGGGAAAATTCCCACAAAAATTCCAAAAAATCCATGGATTTGGGGTCATGGCCCCTGCTCCAAAATTCCGGGAAAAATGGGAAAATTCCCACAAAAATTCCCAAAAACTTCCCTAAAAAATCCATGGATTTGGGGTCATGGATCCCACTCCGGAAATTCCTGGAAAAATGGGAAAATTCCCACAAAAATTCCAAAAAAATCCCAAAAAATCCATGGATTTGGGGTCATGGCCCCTGCTCTGCAAATTCCTGGAAAAATGGGAAAATTCCCACAAAAATTCCCAAAAACTTCCCTAAAAAATCCATGGATTTGGGGTCATGGATCCTGCTCCAGAAAATTCCTGGAAAAATGGGAAAATTCTCAAAAATTCCCACAAAAATTCCCAAAAAATCCATGGATTTGGGGTCATGGTCCCTGCTCCGGAAATTCCTGGAAATATGGGAATATTCCCCAAAAAATTCCCAAAAAATCCATGGATTTGGGGTCACAGTCCCTACTCTGGAAATCCCTGGAAAAATGGGAAAATTCCCAAAAAATTCCCAAAAAAATCCCAAAAAATCCATGGATTTGGGGCAGGGGCTTTGGGGTCATGGTCCCTGCTCCAGAAAATTCCTGGAAAAATGGGAAAATTCCCAAAAAATTCCCAAAAAAATTCCCAAAAAATCGATGGATTTGGGGGTCATGGTCCCTGCTCTGGAAATTCCTGGAAAAATGGGAAAATTCCCACAAAAATTCCCAAAAACTTCCCTAAAAAATCCATGGATTTGGGGTCATGGATCCCGCTCCGGAAATTCCTGGAAAAATGGGAAAATTCCCACAAAAATTCCCAAAAAATCCCCCAAAAAATCCATGGATTTGGGGTCATGGATCCTGCTCCAGAAATCCCTGGAAATATGGGAATATTCCCACAAAAATCCCCCAAAAATCCATGGATTTGGGGTCATGGCCCCTGCTCCAAAATTCCGGGAAAAATGGGAAAATTCCCACAAAAATTCCCAAAAAATTCCCTAAAAAATCCATGGATTTGGGGGTCATGGTCCCTGCTCCGGAAATTCCTGGAAAAATGGGAAAATTCCCCAAAAAATTCCAAAAAAATCCATGGATTTGGGGTCACAGTCCCTGCTCTGGAAATCCCTGGAAAAATGGGAAAATTCCCAAAAAATCCCAAAAAAATCCATGGATTTGGGGTCATGGCCCCTGCTCCAAAATTCCAGGAAAAATGGGAAAATTCCCAAAAAAATCCCCCAAAATCCATGGATTTTGGGTCACGGTCCCTGCTCTGGAAATCCCTGGAAAAATGGGAAAATTCCAAAAAAATTCCCAAAAAAATCCCCCAAAAAATCCATGGATTTGGGGTCACGGTCCCTGCTCCAGAAATTCTCAGAAAAATGGGAAAAATTCCCAAAAAATCCCTAGAAATTGGTGGTTCCAGGAGTTTGGGATGGACCCAAATCCTTCAAAATTTGGGATAGACCCAAATTCCTTAAAAATGGTCCCTGGGGTGTCCCAGTGCCACCCCCATGTCCCCGTGTCCCCAAGTTGGTGTCACCTTCATGACATTGAAGAGCCACTCCTGTCCCACCTCCTGTCCCTGTCCCAGTGCCACCCCAGGCAGTGTCCCCATGTCCCCAGGAAGGCCACCCCGATGTCCCCAAACTGGTGTCACCTTCATGACGTTGAAAAGCCACTCCTGTCCCTGTCCCACCTCCTGTCCCTGTCCCAGTGCCACCACAGGCAGTGTCCCCATGTCCCTGTCACCTTCATGACGTTGAAAAGCCACTCCTGTCCCTGTCCCACCTCCTGTCCCTGTCCCAGTGCCACCACAGGCAGTGTCCCCATGTCCCTGTCACCTTCATGACGTTGAAAAGCCACTCCTGTCCCTGTCCCACCTCCTGTCCCTGTCCCAGTGCCACCACAGGCAGTGTCCCCATGTCCCTGTCACCTTCATGACCTTGAAGAGCACCTCCTGTCCCACCTCAGATCCCTGTCCCAGTGCCACCCTGATGTCCCTGTCACCTTCATGACCTTGAAGAGCACCAGTCCCACCTCAGATCCCTGTCCCACCTCCTGTCCCTGTCCCAGTGCCACCCCGATGTCCCTGTCACCTTCATGACGTTGAAGAGCACCTCCTGGCCCAGGCTGTCCTGGCCCTTGAAGAAGTCGTGCTCGGGGTAGGTGCGGGCGATGTCTCGGCGGATCAGGCGCTCGCAGGGCGACGACATCCGCAGCAGCTCCGAGTACTGCGCCTTGAGCGGCAGCTCGGCCGCGCCGCACAGCAGCTGCCACACGATGGCCCGGAAATGGTGTGGGATCCCCTTCCGGATCAGCTCCTGGGGACACAGTGACCCTAAATGTGACCCCAAACTCATCCCAGTGACCCCAAACTCATCCCATTGACCCCAAATCCAACCCCAAATCCCAATGTCCCAATGTGCGCCTTGAGCGGCAGCTCGGCCGCGCCGCACAGCAGCTGCCACACGATGGCTCTGAAGTGGTGCGGGATCCCCTTCCGGATCAGCTCCTGGGGACAGGGACAGGGTCACTCTGACACCAAAACCCCAAATCTGACCCCAGACATGATCCCAAAGGTGACCCCAAATCCCAGGATCCCTGCTCCAGGCACAGCAGCTGCCACACGATGGCTCTGAAGTGGTGTGGGATCCCCTTCCGGATCAGCTCCTGGGGACATTTGGGGACAGTAGGGTCAGTGTGACCCCAAACTCATCCCATTGACCCCAAATCCGACCCCAAACTCATCCCATTGACCCCAATCCTGACCCCAAACTCATCCCATTGACCCCAAATGTGCTGCTTCAGGCACAGCAGCTGCCACACGATGGCTCTGAAGTGGTGCGGGATCCCCTTCCGGATCAGCTCCTGGGGACACAGTGACCCCAAATGTGACCCCAAACTCATCCCATTGACCCCAAACTCATCCCATTGACCCCAAACTCATCCCAGTGACCCCAAAAGCCCAAATCCCATTGTCCCTGCTCCAGGCACAGCAGCTGCCGCACGATGGCTCTGAAGCGGTGCGGGATCCCCTTCCGGATCAGCTCCTGGGGACATCGGGGACATTTGGGGACATTGGGGTCAGTGTGACCCCAAACCCATCCCATTGACCCCAATCCTGACCCCAAACTCATCCCATTGACCCCAAATGTGCTGCTCCAGGCACAGCAGCTGCCACACAATGGCCCGGAAATGGTGCGGGATCCCCTTCCGGATCAGCTCCTGGGGACATTGGGGACATTGGGGACAGTGGGGTCAATGGGGTCAGTGTGACCCCAAACTCATCCCAGTGACCCCAAAAGCCCAAATCCCATTGTCCCTGCTCCAGGCACAGCAGCTGCCGCACGATGGCCCGGGAATGGTGCGGGATCCCCTTCCGGATCAGCTCCTGGGGACAGGGACAGGGTCACTCTGACCCCAAAACCCCAAACCTGACCCCAGACATGATCCCAAATGTGACCCCAAATCTGCGCCTTGAGCGGCAGCTCGGCCGCGCCGCACAGCAGCTGCCACACGATGGCCCGGGAATGGTGCGGGATCCCCTTCCGGATCAGCTCCTGGGGACATCGGGGACATTGGGGACATCGGGGTCAGTGTGACCCCAAACTCATCCCATTGACCCCAAACTCATCCCATTGACCCCAAATGTGCTGCTTCAGGCACAGCAGCTGCCACACGATGGCACGGGAATGGTGCGGGATCCCCTTCCGGATCAGCTCCTGGGGACATAGTGACCCCAAATGTGACCCCAAACTCATCCCATTGACCCCAAAGTCATTGACCCCAAACTCATCCCATTGACCCCAAACTCATCCCAGTGACCCCAAACCCCCAAATCCCATTGTCCCTGCTCCAGGCACAGCAGCTGCCACACGATGGCCTGGAAATGGTGTGGGATCCCCTTCTGGATCAGCTCCTGGGGACAGGGACAGGGTCACTCTGACACCAAAACCCCAAACCTGACCCCAGACATGATCCCAAAGGTGACCCCAAATCCCATTGTCCCTGCTCCAGGCACAGCAGCTGCCACACGATGGCCCGGAAATGGTGCGGGATCCCCTTCCGGATCAGCTCCTGGGGACATTGGGGACACTGGGGACACTGGGGTCAGTGCGACCCCAAACTCATCCCATTGACCCCAAAGTCATCCCAGTGACCCCAAACCCCCAAATCCCATTGTCCCTGCTCCAGGCACAGCAGCTGCCACACGATGGCACGGGAATGGTGTGGGATCCCCTTCCGGATCAGCTCCTGGGGACATCGGGGACATTGGGGACATTTGGGGACATTGGGGACACTGGGGTCAGTGTGACCCCAAACTCATCCCATTGACCCCAAAGTCATTGACCCCAAACTCATCCCATTGACCCCAAACCCCCAAATCCCATTGTCCCTGCTCCAGGCACAGCAGCTGCCACACGATGGCCCGGGAATGGTGCGGGATCCCCTTCCGGATCAGTTCCTGGGGACATTGGGGACATTGTGACCCCAATCCTGACCCCAAACTCATCCCATTGACCCCAAAGACATTGACCCCAAACTCATCCCATTGACCCCAAATGTGCTGCTTCAGGTACAGCAGCTGCCACACGATGGCTCTGAAGCGGTGCGGGATCCCCTTCCGGATCAGCTCCTGGGGACATTGGGGACATTTGGGGACAGTGGGGACACTGGGGACACTGTGACCCCAAACTCATCCCATTGACCCCAAACCCCCAAATCCCAGGATCCCTGCTCCAGGCACAGCAGCTGCCACACGATGGCCCGGAAATGGTGCGGGATCCCCTTCCGGATCAGCTCCTGGGGACAGGGACAGGGTCACTCTGACCCCAAAACCCCAAACATGACCCCAAGCATGATCCCAAAGGTGACCCCAAATCTGCGCCTTGAGCGGCAGCTCGGCCGCGCCGCACAGCAGCTGCCACACGATGGCCCGGGAATGGTGCGGGATCCCCTTCCGGATCAGCTCCTGGGGACATCGGGGACATTGGGGACATCGGGGTCAGTGTGACCCCAAACTCATCCCATTGACCCCAAA
>JAVTVJ010004451.1:0-18783 GCA_034509425.1 Eopsaltria australis | reverse complement strand
GGGAGCAGAGTGCCTTAGGGCGGGACACAAAAAGTGTCCCTTTTCTCTGAGAAAGAGAACTCTGCCCCCCACTTTCTTGATGTCAGTTTGGAGGAGGGTTTTGGCCCTGCAAGGGCAGCCAGGGTCCTTGTCGGTGGTAGCTTGGGTCTGCGAGGAATCGTAATCCATGCGGAATTTCAGCATGCGGCTGTCAACTCCCAGATATGTGGCCTTCGATGCAAACAATGGCGCATTTCCATGTGAAAGAAAACTCAGTCCCCCAGATGCATGATGCGAGTTTTTAGGAGGCATTTAGCCCTACAATTGCAGCCAGAGTTCTAGCTGATGGCAGCTTGGGTCTGGGAAGGATCTTGATCCATGCGGCATTTCAGGTGGCGTCCGGTGTTGCCTTTTCCCCCAGCCTGGAAAAGAAACTCGAGATCATTTTAGCAAGGCGGTAATATAAAAGGGGATCTTTATTTTGAAGGTCTTCAGGAGCAGTTATGGAAAGGTGTCCATAAAAGCCCAGCCCCTCCAGGGATGAGTACATATTTATAGCTTTTAGGAAATTAGCATAATTAAGAGCACCAATAAGGAGAACAAGTGGCGATTCAATTCCCCCTCAGGTCCAGCCCCTTCCCTGGAGCCCCCCTCTCAGCACTGGCTGCACTCTGCTTATGAAAATGTACCTCAGAGTTGTTCTCGGCCTTGGTTCCCAGGAAGAACTGAGATAGGAGAGGGCCTTGCAACCCCCTGGGGCTTGGAGTTGTTGGGAATGCCATTTCTGGTGGCACAGACTAAGGTATAAGTGAGCAATCCAGACTCCATAGATAAGTGTTAGGCCTCTGCTCAAGGCTGTTCTCAGAACAACTGTGGGAAAGGGAGACATGAGAGCTGTAAACAAGTTGCAGGTGTCTAGAGATTAGCTTGGCAGAAGAAACTGTTGATGTTATTGCCTTCTGAGACCAGTCTGTGTTTTAATTAGATTAGAGAAAAATCCCGTGTGAAACTTCTGTAAGTAAATAATATCTTGAGCACGTAAGGTAGTATAAGTATGTGCACTGTCTGACAATAAACGAGCTTGATTTATGAACCATATTGGCTCGTCGTCTTGCTCCTCTTGCCGACAAATGGTGACCCCGACGTGCGGGACGCGCGGGACCTGACCGGCGGGATCGGGAAAGCACCGGTAGCAGCGACCGGGGAGCGAAGATCTATACCCTTTGCGCGGCGAAGGGGGGATCCGAACGCTTGGACCTCGGAGAGGGGTCCGCCGCCCGAGAACGGCTATAACTCGGAAAGGCTGCGGGGCGATCGCTCGGCGCATAGACGCGGCGCGGGAAGACGCGGAGGGGCCAGTGCGGTGGGACGTGGAGGCCTCTGCGATCAGCCTGGAGAGATTAACCAGCTGGACGGAAATGGATTCGCAGGTAGCCGTAGACTTATTAACATGCTTTTTAGAAAAGCGAAGAGTCAGCGAAGAGACCCTAAAGCAGGTGGCAGGATTAGCTACATTGGGGATGGCAAAGGGTTGTTTCGGGGACCCTAACAGGATTTTTGACCTGCCAGAATGGAGGACGTATGGTGATCAGTTGTTTGAGGGAATTCTAGACAGCAACAAGGTAGGCGCGACACTCGGGAAGCCCTGGAGGGAGGTAACAACCTGTTTGCAAAGATACCAGGCAGAGAAAAAAGTTGCAGCCGTAACCACGGCAAAACTAGAAGGAATCACGGAAGGGAGCGGGGGGACCCCGGGAGGGGAGCGCCCTATCCCGGGAATGCTCGGCATTGGGAACGAAACGCCTAGCTTGCCGGCCGTAGGGAAGTGTGTGGTTCTGGGGGTGCACGGGTCGCCGCCCGATCGCGGCGCGGCCCCGGAGGCGGGCGCTCCTTCCGCGGAGCAAGCGGCCGCCGCGGCGCGCACGGAGCTAGCGGCCGCCGCGGCGCCCGCGCCGCCGCAGCCGGAGGAGGGGTGTCTGCCCCTTCCTTGTGCGCCGTCCGAACCACCACAGGGGGACGATCAACCGGCTTTGCCCCCCACCCCGGGCGATTCTATGCCTTCTCGCCCGGTGCGAGGAAGCAGTGTCCCTTCTCGGCAGGAGCAGCCGCCGGCGCGCCAGCCGCCGCTCGCGCCCCCCCCCTCGCTGGTGGAGGTGGAGGCGGGGGCGCTGCTCCGTTTCGCGCGGGGGAAGGGAGACGCAGAATTAGCTGGGCGAAGGTAGAACAGAAAGCTTTGGAAGAGGGCGATGAAAAACTAGCTCAGGACGTTAGAACTTTAAGCCGAGGAGAAGCGGCGTTTCCAGTGCTCTTTGAGTCCCTGCAGGATGACAGGGTATCCGCGGCTATCAGAGCTGGGGTGCAGCAGTGGAGGCGAGGGGCACTGTTACGCCAGTGTGTTTTAGAAAATTGTAATCAGCAGACGCTGCCCGCAGACACCTCCATTCAGGTCATGTTAAAAAAGATGAGCCGAGTGCCAGTGGGAATGCAGACATTTATAGCAGAAATAGTCACCGCCATGGGAGACAATAGAGGTGAAATGATAGCCCCTGCCAGACGCAGGCCCTTAGCGCAGAGGCGGGAGGGTCGCGCCTAGGCAGAGAGCCCCGGTGCTTCAGGTCTGGGGAAGAGGACGGAAGGGATGGAGATAGATGAAGGACAGCTGACAGTCCAGGACCTCTTCTAACTTATCATCTCTGTGAGAGAATTGAACTGTGATAATTCCGCTATGCGGAATCTCCTAAAATGGACTTGAGACTGTAGATTAACCCTGAGAGCGAGAGTGGCCTTTCAAATACCCGGCTGAGAGACAATTAAAAAGGGCGCTGTGAGACATGTTAAGTGATAACCGGACAGCCGCCCCCGAGACTGTGAAAACAGCTTTGCAATCGGACTCGCTTCTACAATCCGTCAGGGAAAAAGGGACAGAAAAGTGATGAAAGTGATGTACTGGAAAAATTTCTACATGTTTAAAAGGTTAGAGAGCTCGACCCGCGAGCCTCTAACGGCGCCCCCCCCATGCCACATCCCCCAGAATTGGGGGGAGATGGCCAGAAGGAGCAAATTGCTGCCTGGGAACAGTGGCTGGACATCAGAGAACAGAGCCTCCAGCTCCTGACCATCATAGCTGACTGAATCCTTCTCGCTTTTCTGTTTATTCATCTCTATCTGAATCCGAGGAAGTTACTGCTCCTCAAAGTCGTTGAGAACTTTCAGGACCTCTCCTTTTTTCTTCTTTAGCTGCAGATGCATCTCCTAGAACACTGCTTCCAGAGTTCCAGGGAAGCGTGTCCCCCCGCCCCCCCCCCCTCGCAGCAGTTTCGGATTATCTCCCCGCAGCGGTTTCGGATTTCTCCCCGCGGCCGCTGCAGTAAGCGGCGGCTCCTGCCCGGCGACCCCTGCCCTCGGCTCCGGCGGCAGCTCAGTGCGCCGGGGGTGGGAGGCTGTGGAGCCGGCAGCGGTGGTGACACGGCGCGGCAACCGCCACCGCTTTTCCGTGCGCCGGGCGGGCGGCGAGGAACCTCTTTTCCCAGCATCGACTAAGTAACAACAGTTTTCCCTAGCCACAGGGACCGCGCGCAGCTCGCTTGCTGGCACCGGAAAACGGGAAGGAGAGCGCGGCCGCCCGCCGTGCTCCATCAGTACCGGCCCAGCACTGCCTGCGCCTGCGCCCTCGACCGCCGGTGCTCCTGAGTCAACCCCTGGGTGCACTTTTAATAGGTCGTTTTTTTCTGCAAGTATCAAAGACTGTTCATATTGTCTCGTATACTTGCTGCTGACTTTACTGGTGGAAATTGTGTTAACAAGAAGAAATCTGGGAAATCTAGGTTGTTACAGGACTTGCACTTAGTCAGTGCAAAAAGAAAAAGGGGGAGAAAGGGAGGACGGAGAGAGTGAGAGTGCTGGAGTGACTGCTTACAAGCATCCAGCCCACAGCAACAATTCAGCAAAAACAAAGGATTGAAAACGTGGCAGAACTGATCCAGAGGGGACGCAGCAGAATCGTACACCTAACAGGCCGGTGCCAAAGCGCAGCCGAGGCCGAGCAGAACAAGGAAGTTTGGGCGAAATGTAAACTGATTAATAAGCTAGAAGAAACATTTGAATAAATAACATGTGCAAACTTGTAGACTACATATTAAGAAATGTTTAAGTTAGATTTTCCTTGAAAGACTCTTGAAAGTTAAAGTTAAGTAGTGGTAAGACAGTTTTGCTTGTTGGAGCAAAACTGAGCAGTTTGTTTCTTATAGTGATAGTTTTAGAATAAGATTTCAAATATTTCTGTCTTGATTTTTTTCATTCTGCAAAATCCTGCATGTTTTAGAGTGGTAAGCCTTAGTAGCAGAATTTGTCAGGAAATGTATACCTTTGTATTGTTTGTTAATTAATGATGGGAATTGTCTTGCTAGACAGAAATGAATGACTGGAATTGTAATCTGTTCTTACTGTTTTTCCTGTTTTACTTTGTTTCAACGAGTGTTTGAGTTTTATACCTACAGCTGAACTTAGAAGTACAGTGATCTCGGAGAAGATGGAGCAAAGAAAGGATGGATCTGTGTGCTTGCAGCTTGCAACACTGTTTTCAAACATATCCCAAGCGATCACCCCTGGTGTATTAGTACTTATAAATATATTGTTAAATTTTAAATGCTATTAGGTTTGTTAAGTTCTGTTACAGTTAAGTATTACAACTAGATTTTATAAGAGTTAACTACAACTATACATAGCTATGTGTGTTATAGCAAGGATTAGGTTCTGTTAAGATTACGTACGTAAACTCATGCATATGCAATCTTTTAATTATCATGTTCATGGTACCATGGTCTTTTTAGTCAAAAGTAGTTGACAACATCTGTTATTTTACAGTCTGCACAACCTGTGTTATGTTTGTGTAACTGTCTCTATTATTTGCTCAGATTTAAGTAACCTTCTTAGTTGTTGTTTCTAACAGTTTTCTCATAAGATCTGTGCTAGGGAAATCCCTCCAGTTAGAGCCCTGGCCCTGGCCAAGCCTTGACTCTCCCTGGTCGGACATCTACCAATGGACCCAGGTGTTTCTGCATCCAAATCGTATTTAAGTCGGGTTTGACTTAATAATTGGAATTTATATCAGCTGGATCCTTTTTGGGGTGGACTTGGAGACCCTATCCGGAAGGGCTTTCCATGTCTTCACTGAAACAAGGCAGCTGTTGCAGACCCTGGATGTTAGCATAGTATTCCAGAATTCAGTAAGGTATTACCCTGATTAACAGCCTTCAGAGACAAAGCAATTGAAGCTAATTTGCTGAACTATTGGGTAATGAAAAAATTCACAAGATCACCTTAGAATGTTTAGCACATAGGTGTTGGAAGTATTCTTATGTCTAGTTATGTGTGTTTCTTACTGCACTACCTCTGACAAATGGCTGGTAATGCCATAAACAAACTCATACTGATTAAAACAGAAAGAGGAATTGGTGAAGAATGGCTCCATGATCAGGGCCATGGGTCGCTAGAGGGTTTGTGCAAAGAAGACCCAGTTTAACTGGGAAAAGACTGAAGTAGATAATAAGAGTAACATTGCCTTTAAGAAATTGATTGACTGATATAAGTTTTAAAATAGATGATAAATGAAGTTTATAAAGATAAGATTGATAGTTTTAATAGTTATTACAATCATAAGAGTAAAAGTGCCATAAGTTCAGTTAAGTTTAAGTGTTACTAAATTTAAGTAATGTTAAGTTAAAGTTTATTAATTTTAAATTCTGTTAAGCTCTATTAAATTTAAGTTCTACTAAATATAAGTGTTAAGTTTAAGTGAAGTTAAGTTTAAGTGATTATAAGTAAGTTTTAAAGACTGTTAAAGTTAAGTACTGTTAAGTTTCATTTCTGTTAAGTTCAAGTGTCAATTAGCTTATAATGTTAAGTATTTGATAAATAATAGAAAAATGTAAACATGGTCTGGATTGCTCAAAGAAAAGAAGGGGGATATGTTGGGAAATGGCCATTTCTGGCTGCACAGACATAAGGTATAAGTGAGCAATCCAGACTCCATAGATAAGTGTTAGGCCTCTGCTCAAGGCTGTTCTCAAAACAACTGTGGAAAAGGAGACATGAGAGCTGTAAACAAAGTGCAGGTGTCTAGAGATTAGCTTGGCAGAAGAAACTGTTGATGTTATTGCCTTCTGAGACCAGTCTGTGTTTTAATTAGATTAGAGAAAAATCCCGTGTGAAACTTCTGTAAGTAAATAATATCTTGAGCACGTAAGGTAGTATAAGTATGTGCACTGTCTGACAATAAACGAGCTTGATTTATGAACCATATTGGCTCGTCGTCTGCTCCTCTCGCCGACAGGAGCTCTGGAATTTGTTTTGTCTTTCTGCTTAGGGAAAGGCTATGGAAAGGTACTGGAAAAACTAGCTATTAATATAGTAGGCTACAGAGCCACAAAAATATGGGCAGAGAGTACAGAGAACATATAAAAGAAAAAAGGCAGAAACCAAACGGCATCATTCCCCCCTTTTTTAGAGACTAACAAGACTCTGTCTTGTCTAGTCTCTACTCTGCATTCAACCATACCTCTGGTTTATACAACTGGCTATCCCACTAGTTGTTACACAGATGCTAATTATAACTACAGTTACTATGAACATTTCTTTTATCTAGGTTCAGTTTGGTAACCATGAAGTGAGTGTACTGAAGATATTCAAGGTTCAGTAAGCTCTTTTGAGAGTTACTTGGTGTAGAATTTGAGTTTGCTTTCAAATTTCAACCAAAATTTCTAAAAAAAATTTTTCATTCAGATTTGCATAAGAACAACAACTAGTGTTAATGATTTTGTGGCTAGTAGGAAATTAAGAGCTATTTTGTTTTGTCAACAGCCTTTAATATGATTAAACATTACATTTGGAATCACAGCTCCATGGGCACAGGCCCAATCTTTATCTTGGGGCAAAACTTACCAGGCCAGATTCTCAACTTTGACAAGTTGTCCTTATGAAGAGCTTTTGGATACATTTTGGACTAGAGTTACATGCAAATTTTAGGACCAAATTTGAATCACGGTTACCAACTGTACAGATAAGAGGTACAAAAGAACAGTTTAAATCATATCATCTCAATTTGTATCAGTCTCTGTTTTCTGGCTGTCTATGGAGCAGACGTCTTCTTAACTCTGGAGCAGTGAATTCAAGGCTCTCTGCCAGCAGCTTTGGATTTGGTGAGGGTAGTCAGGACTTGGAATGACTCTTTTGACTTAGCTCGTAAGATTACTGTCCCTTCATTCAACATAGACTCAGACTCAGTCTCTAGGCTTGAATAGTTGCTAGTCTTCCTTCCTTCTAGATGACTTTGCTCAGTTCTAGATCTTTCATTGATATAATCAGTTCAGCTTTTTGTGATGGCACATTTGATGGTAACACTTTTCTCATGGTTACCTGGTTCGTGGTTGTTCCTGCATAACCTGTCTTTTATTTGCCATCTCGCATGAAGCTGCTCTCATCTGCATACAGCTCCCAGGCTGGCACATCTTTCAGGTCTGCTCTGCTGAACTGGGTAAACAGTCAGACTTAAATACATTATCAGTTAGTGCTGGGAACAGGACATATTAGGATTGACAGCAAACGTTTTCTTTCAGAATAACATTATCCAGTTTCAGTAGCATGGCATAGGGTCCATGTCTTCTATGTTCACAGAAGAAACTTACAGTGGGTTGCATGCAACTGTTGGATGTATCAATTCTTGGCTGCTGGTTGGATGCAGCAATTTTCAGTTGCTGACTGCCCTAGGTCTCCAGTTTCAGGATTATTTTACATAATAGTAAAGAGTCCTTGGTCTTTTTTACTCACAAGGATACAGGAGAAGGTCTTTTACAAATTTAACTCAGTAAACCATTCTAAGATATTTGTTAACACAGGACTCTGCTTACTTATAGCATGGTTTAAGGGAGCCTAAAAACGGCTTCTTGTTCTTTGGGCTCGGTGTTTCCCTTTTGAGTGCTTACCAGAGCAGACAAAGAGCGCTCGCTGCCCTCGCACGGCCGGGGACGGGCGCGGCATGCGGGCACCCCCGCCCAGGGGCACCCCCGGCTCGCCCGCGCTCGGCCCGTGCTGCTGCTCACAGCGGCTCTCGGGTGTCCTTAAAACAAGCTCGTTACTGTGGAAAGTGCGATAGGGCCGTTCCTGCTCTTAGATCTCACACTCCCGGCCCGCTCTGGGCCGGTGCGGGCGGGGCCCAGGAGCAGCGAGTGAGCCGGGCCGTGGCCGCGCAGCGGCGGCCCCGCCTCCGCCAGAGCAGGGCCGAAGCAGCGCAGCGGCAGCCCCGGTCCCGGTTCGCTTCCTGGGACCGCTCCCCCGCGCATCCCCCGGCCGTGACCAGGGCAATGGCAGGAATCACCTCCGCCCCTCTCAGAGCGGCTGGTGCCCCGCTTCTGTCACGGGGGAGTGACCGCCCTGCTCGCGGAGCCGTCCCGGAAGTCCGGGAGTCGCCCTTGCCTTAAAATCTTGGAAAAACTTTTTACAGATGGAACATAGAAAGTGGGGGCTTCTCCCCCTTCCCTTACAATGGTGCGAACCGAGCTTTCTCGGCCGTTCCACAAAACTTGCTGGAAGCGAGGATCTCTCCCTCGCCTCCCACTAAGGAGCAGGCTGGACACCCAGCCTCTCCACAGACCTGTAGGAAGCGAGGATTTCTCACTCGCCTCCCACCAAGGAGCAGGCTGGCACCCAGCCGCTCCACAAACCTGTAGGAAGTGGGAATCTCTCCCCAGCTTCCCACCAAGGAGCAGGCTGGGCACCCAGCCGCTCCACAAACCTGTAGGAAGTGGGAATCTCACCCCAGCCTCTCACCAAGGAGCAGGCTGGACACCCAGCCGCTCCACAACCCTGTAGGAAGAAGCGGGGCCCATCCCCCACCTCCTACCAAGAAGCAGACCAGGCCTCCCCCGGCCGCTCCGTGCCCAGATGTCTCCAGGCCAGCTTCCAATTCAAAACTCGCATGTGCTAAACATGAAATAAACTTTCGCACTGTGATTTGCTTTTCTCTACCAGTGAACAATCTCAGCCGAGATCACACACCCGCCTCCTCCCCACCAGCCGATCTCTGGGGCAGGTTGGAAATCGGCAACAGGAAAAACTTGGAGAAATGATTTCAAAAGCAAATTTTCTCACCACCACGCCAGGTTGTCCTGGGATCGCTAACAATTACTGACTTTAAACAGATACACAATTCATAAACAATACACACACATACAAACTACACACTACACAACGAAAAGAACCACCTTTATACTACCTCCTGTGGGATCTTGGAACCATGGTGTCTCGACCTCCGGCCCGTGGCAGGGAATTCTTGAGACTGCTGTCAGAAAGGAATTCCTTGCAGGGTATTTTTGGTCCAGAGGAAGGGTACCAGGTTTTCATGTCCCTTCTGGGGTGCCAAATAACTGTTGCCTTTTCCCCCAACCTGGAAAAGAAACTCGAGATCATTTTAGCAAGGAGGTAATATAAAAGGGGATCTTTATTTTGAAGGTCTTCAGGAGCAGTTATGGAAAGGTGTCCATAAAAAGCCCAGCCCCTCCAGGGGTGAGTACATATTTATAGCTTTTAGGAAATTAGCATAATTGATTAAGAGCACCAATAAGGAGAACAAGTGGCGATTCAATTCCCCCTCAGGTCCAGCCCCTTCCCTGGAGCCCCCCTCTCAGCACTGGCTGCACTCTGCTTATGAACATGTACCTCAGAGTTGTTCTCGGCCTTGGTTCCCAGGAAGAACTGAGATAGGACAGGGTCTTGCAACCCCCTGGGGCTTGGAGCTCTGGAATTTGTTTTGTCTTTCTGCTTAGGGAAAGGCTATGGAAAGGTACTGGAAAAACTAGCTATTAATATAGTAGGCTACAGAGCCACAAAAATATGTGCAGAGAGTACAGAGAACATATAAAAGAAAAAAGGCAGAAACCAAATGGCATCACCGGGAGCACAGTGCCTTTGGGCCGGGACACAAAAAGTGTCCCTTTTCTCTGAGAAAGAGAACTCTGCCCCCCAGTTTCTTGATGTCAGTTTGGAGGAGGGTTTTGGCCCTGCAAGGGCAGCCAGGGTCCTTGTTGGTGGCACCTTGGGTCTGCGAGGAATCTTAATCCATGCGGAATTTCAGCATGCGGCTGTCAACTCCCAGATATGTGGCCGTCGATGCAAACACTGGCGTATTTCCATGTGAAAGAAAACTCAGTCCCCCAGATGCATGATGCCAGTTTTTAGGAGGCATTTAGCCCTACAATTGCAGCCAGAGTTCTAGCTGATGGCAGCTTGGGTCTGGGAAGGATCTTGATCCATGCGGCATTTCAGGTGGCGTCCGGTGTTGCCTTTCCCCCAGCCTGGAAAAGAAACTCGAGATCATTTTAGCAAGGAGGTAATATAAAAGGGGATCTTTATTTTGAAGTTCTTCAGGAGCAGTTATGGAAAGTTGTCCATAAAAGCCCAGCCCCTCCAGGGGTGAGTACATATTTATAGCTTTTAGGAAATTAGCATAATTAAGAGCACCAATAAGGAGAACAAGTGGCGATTCAATTCCCCCTCAGGTCCAGCCCCTTCCCTGGAGCCCCCCCTCTCAGCACTGGCTGCACTCTGCTTATGAAAATGTACCTCAGAGTTGTTCTCGGCCTTGGTTCCCAGGAAGAACTGAGATAGGACAGGGCCTTGCAACCCCCTGGGGCTTGGAGCTCTGGAATTTGTTTTGTCTTTCTGCTTAGGGAAAGGCTATGGAACGGTACTGGAAAAACTAGCTATTAATATAGTAGGCTACAGAGCCACAAAAATATGGGCAGAGAGTACAGAGAACATATAAAAGAAAAAAGGCAGAAACCAAACGGCATCATTCCCCCCGTTTTTAGAGACTAACAAGACTCTGTCTTGTCTAGTCTCTACTCTGCATTCAACCATACCTCTGGTTTATACAACTGGCTATCCCACTAGTTGTTACACAGATGCTAATTATAACTACAGTTACTATGAACATTTCTTTTATCTAGGTTCAGTTTGGTAACCATGAAGTGAGTGTACTGAAGATATTCAAGGTTCAGTAAGCTCTGTTGAGAGTTACTTGGTGTAGAATTTGAGTTTGCTTTCAAATTTCAACCAAATTTCTAAAAAAATTTTTCATTCAGATTTGCATAAGAACAACAACTAGTGTTAATGATTTTGTGGCTAGTAGGAAATTAAGAGCTATTTTGTTTTGTCAACAGCCTTTAATATGATAAAACATTACATTTGGAATCACAGCTCCATGGGCACAGGCCCAATCTTTATCTTGGGGCAAAACTTACCAGGCCAGATTCTCAACTTTGACAAGTTGTCCTTATGAAGAGCTTTTGGATACATTTTGGACTAGAGTTACATGGCAAATTTTAGGACCAAATTTGAATCACGGTTACAAACTGTACAGATTAAAGGTACCAAAGAACAGTTTAAATCCTATCATCCTCAAGTTGTATCAGTCTCGTTTCTGGCTGTCTTATGGAGCAGACGTCTTCTTAACTCTGGAGCAGTGAATTCAAGGGCTCTTCTGCAGCAGCTTTGGATTTTGGTGAGGGTAGTCAGGACTTGGAATGACTCTTTTGACTTAGCTCGTAAGATTACTGTCCCTTCATTCCACATAGACTCAGTCTCTAGGCTTGAATAGTTGCTAGTCTTCCTTCCTTCTAGATGACTTTGCTCAGTTCTAGATCTTTCATTGATATAATCAGTTCAGCTTTTTGTGATGGCACATTTGATGGTAACACTTTTCTCATGTTTACCTGGTTCGTGGTTGTTACTGCATAACCTGTCTTTTGTTTGCCATCTCGCATGAAGCTGCTCTCATCTGCATACAGCTCCCAGGCTGGCACATCTTTCAGGTCTGCTCTGCTGGAATGGTCTGCAAACAGACTAAATACATTACCAGTTAGTGCTGGGGAACAGACAGTACTAGGATTGACAGCAAAGTTTTAGAATAACATTATCCAGTTTCAGTAGCCATGGCTAGGTCCATGTCCTTCTAGGTTACAGAACAAACGTTAAGTGGGTTGCATGCAACTGTTGGGATGTATCAATTCTTGGCTGCTGGTGGATGCACAATTTTCAGTTGCTGACTGCCCTAGGTCTCCAGTTTCAGGATTATTTTACATAATAGTAAAGAGTCCTTGGTCTTTTTTACTCACAAGGATACAGGAGAAGGTCTTTTACAAAGTTAACTCAGTAAACCATTCTAAGATATTTGTTAACACAGGACTCTGCTTACTTATAGCATGTTTTAAGGGAGCCTAAAAACGGCTTCTTGTTCTTTGGGCTCGGTGTTTCCCTTTTGAGTGCTTACCAGAGCAGACAAAGAGCGCTCGCTGCCCTCGCACGGCCGGGGACGGGCGCGGCATGCGGGCACCCCGCCCAGGGGCACCCCCGGCTCGCCCGCGCTCGGCCCGTGCTGCTGCTCACAGCGGCTCTCGGGGGTCCTTAAAACAAGCTCGTTACTGTGGAAAGTGCGATAGGGCCGTTCCTGCTCTTAGATCTCACACTCCCGGCCCGCTCTGGGCCGGTGCGGGCGGGGCCCAGGAGCAGCGAGTGAGTCGGGCCGTGGCCGCGCAGCGGCGGCCCCGCCCCCGCCAGAGCAGGGCCGAAGCAGCGCAGCGGCAGCCCCGGTCCCGGTTCGCTTCCTGGGACCGCTCCCCCGCGCATCCCCCGGCCGTGACCAGGGCAATGGCAAGAATCACCTCCGCCCCTCTCAGAGCGGCTGGTGCCCCGCTTCTGTCACGGGGGAGTGACCGCCCTGCTCGCGGAGCCGTCCCGGAAGTCCGGAGTCGCCCTTGCCTTAAAATCTTGGAAAAACTTTTTACAGATGGAACATAGAAAGTGGGGGCTTCTCCCCCTTCCCTTACAATGGTGCGAACCGAGCTTTCTCGGCCGTTCCACAAAACTTGCTGGAAGCGAGGATCTCTCCCTCGCCTCCCACTAAGGAGCAGGCTGGACACACAGCCTCTCCACAGACCTGTAGGAAGCGAGGATTTCTCACTCGCCTCCCACCAAGGAGCAGGCTGGGCACCCAGCCGCTCCACAAACCTGTAGGAAGGGGGGTCAGATCTCTCCCAGCCGGCCCACAAGAGAGGCTGGACACCCAGCCCGCTCCACAAACCTGTAGGAAGTGGGAATCTCTCCCCAGACCTCCCACCAAGGAGCAGCATGGACACCCAGCCCGCCTCCACAACCTGTAGGTAGCGGGGCCCATCCCCCACCTCCTACCACAAGAAGCCGGACCGAGGCCTCCCCCGGCCGCTCCATGCCCCAAGATGTTCCAGGGCCAGCTTTCAATTCAAACTCGCATGTGTAAACATGAATAAACCTTCGCATGCTGATTTGCTTTTCTCTACCAGTGAACAATCTCAGCCGAGATCACACACCTGCCTCCTCCCCACCAGCCGATCTCTGGGGCAGGTTGGAAAATCGGCAACAGAAAAAACTTGGAGAAATGATTTCAAAAGCAAATTTTCTCACCACCACGCCAGGTTGTCCTGGGATCGCTGACAATTACTGACTTTAAACAGATACACAATACATAAACAATACACACACATACAAACTACACACTACACAACGAAAAGAACCACCTTTATACTACCTCCTGTGGGATCTTGGAACCATGGTGTCTCGACCTCAGGCCCGTGGCAGGGAATTCTTAGATTGCTGTCAGAAAGGAATTCCTTGCAGGATGTTTTCGGTCCAGAGGAAGGGTACCAGGTTCTCGTGTCCCTTCTGGGTGTGCCAAATAACTGCTGCCTTTTCCCCCAGCCTGGAAAAGAAACTCGAGATCATTTTAGCAAGGAGGTAATATAAAAGGGATCTTTATTTTGAAGGTCTTCAGGAGCAGTTATGGAAAGGTGTCCATAAAAGCCCAGCCCCTCCAGGGGTGGGTACATATTTATAGCTTTTAGGAAATTAGCATACTTGATTAAGAGCACCAATAAGGAGAACAAGTGGCGATTCAATTCCCCCTCAGGTCCAGCCCCTTCCCTGGAGCCCCCCTCTCAGCACTGGCTGCACTCTGCTTATGAAAATGTACCTCAGAGTTGTTCTCGGCCTTTGTTCCCAGGAAGAACTGAGATAGGACAGGGCCTTGCAACCCCCTGGGGCTTGGAGCTCTGGAATTTGTTTTGTCTTTCTGCTTAGGGAAAGGCTATGGAAAGGTACTGGAAAACTAGCTATTAATATAGTAGGCTACAGAGCCACAAAAATATGTGCAGAGAGTAAAGAGAACATATAAAAGAAAAAAGGCAGAAACCAAACGGCATCACCGGAGCACAGTGCCTTAGGGCCGAGACACAAAAAGTGTCCTTTCTCTGAGAAAGAGAACTCTGCCCCCAGTTCTTGAGGTCCAGTTGGAGGAGGGTTTGCGCCCTGCAAGGGCAGCCAGGCGTCCTTGTTGGCTTGGCAGCTTGGGGTCCTGCGAGGAATCTTAATCAGCGGAGTTTCAGGCATGCGGCTGGTCAACTCCCAGAATATGTGGCTTCGATGGCAAACAATGGCGTATTTCCCATGTGAAGAAAACTCAGTAACCCCCAGATGCATGATGCCGAGTTTTTAGGGAGGCATTTAGCCCTACAATTGAAGCAAGAGTCTAGCTAGTGGCACCTTGGTCTGGGGGAAGGATCTTGATAAACATGGACCTATGCCATGCTACTGAAAACTGGATATGTTATTCTGAAAAACGTTTGCCTTCAATCCTAGTTATGTCTGTTCTGCGCCACTTAACTGCATAATCGTATTTAAGTCTGATGTGGCAGACCATGGAAGAAGCCTATTCCAGCAGAGCAGACCTGAAAGATGTGCCAGCCTGGAGCTGTATGCAGATGAGAGCAGCTTCATGCGAGATGGCAAACAAAAGACAGGTTATGCAGTAACAACCACGAACCAGGTAACCATGAGAAAAGTGTTACCATCAAATGTACAATCACAAAAAGCTGAACTGATTATATCAATGAAAGATCTAGAACTGAGCAAAGTCATCTAGAAGGAAGGAAGACTAGCAACTATTCAATCCTAGAGACTGAGTCTATGTTGAATGAAGGGACAGTAATCTTACGAGCTAAGTAAAAGGAGTCATTCCAAGTCCTACTACCTCACCAAATCCAAAGCTGCTGGCAGAGAGCTTGAATTTCAACTGCTCCAGAGTAAGAAGACCGTCTCTTCCATCAGACCAGGCCAGGAAAACACAGAGACTGAACAAATTGAGATGAATATGATTTTAAACTGTTCTTTTGTACCTCGTTATCTGTACAGTTGGTAACCGCTGATTCAAATTTGGTCCTAAAATTTTCATGTAACTCTAGTCCAAAATGTATCAAAAAGCTCTTCATAATGACAACTTGTCAAAGTTGAGAATCTGGCCTGGTAAGTTTTGCCCCAAGATAAAGATTGGGCCTGTGCCCATGGAGCTGTGATTCCAAATGTAATGTTTAATCATATTAAAGGCTGTTGACAAAACAAAATAGCTCTTAATTTCCTACTAGCCACAAAATCATTAACACTAGTTGTTGTTCTTATGCAAATCTGAATGAAAAATTTTTTTAGAAATTTGGTTGAAATTTGAAAGCAAACTCAAATTCTACACCAAGTAACTCTCAAAAGAGCTAACTGAACCTGGAATATCTTCAGTACACTCACTTCATGGTTACCAAACTGAACCTAGATAAAAGAAATGTTCATAGTAACTGTAGTTATAATTAGCATCTGTGTAACAACTAGTGGGATAGCCAGTTTGTATAAACCAGAGGTATGGTTGAATGCAGAGTAGAGACTAGACAAGACAGAGTCTTGTTAGTCTCTAAAAAAGGGGGGAATGATGCCGTTTGGTTTCTGCCTTTTTTCTTTATATGTTCTCTGTACTCTCTGCCCATATTTTTGTGGCTCTGTAGCCTACTATATTAATAGCTAGTTTTTCCAGTACCTTTCCATAGCCTTTCCCTAAGCAGAAAGACAAAACAAATTCCAGAGCTCCAAGCCCCAGGGGGTTGCAAGGCCCTGTCCTATCTCAGTTCTTCCTGGGAACCAAGGCCGAGAACAACTCTGAGGTACATTTTCATAAGCAGAGTGCAGCCAGTGCTGAGAGGGGGGCTCCAGGGAAGGGGCTGGACCTGAGGGGGAATTGAATCGCCACTTGTTCTCCTTATTGGTGCTCTTAATCAATTATGCTAATTTCCTAAAAGCTATAAATATGTACTCACCCCTGGAGGGGCTGGGCTTTTATGGACACCTTTCCATAACTGCTCCTGAAGACCTTCAAAATAAAGATCCCCTTTTATATTACCTCCTTGCTAAAATGATCTCGAGTTTCTTTTCCAGGCTGGGGGAAAAGGCAACACCGGACGCCACCTGAAATGCCGCATGGATCAAGATCCTTCCCAGACCCAAGCTGCCATCAGGTAGAACACTGGCTGCAATTGTAGGGCTAAAATGCCTCCTAAAAACTGCATCATGCATCTGGGGACTGAGTTTTCTTTCACATGGAAATGCGGCCATTGTTTGCATCGAAGCCACATATCTGGAGTTGAAAGCCACATGCTAAAATTCCGCATATGGATTAAGATTCTCGCAGACCAAGCTGCCACCAACAGGACCCGCGCTTTGCAGGGCCAAAAACCCCTCCTCCAAACTGACATCAAGAAACTGGGGGAGAGTTCTCTTTCTCAGAGAAAAAAGGACACTTTTTGTGTCCCGGCCCTAAGGCACTCTGCTCCCTGCTGCGTCTTGAAATTCTTCATGGATTAAGATTCCTCTCAGACACAAGCTGCCACCGACAAGGACCCTGGCTGCCTTTGCAGGGCCAAAACCCTCCTCCAAACTGACATCAAGAAACTGGGGGGCAGAGTTCGCTTTCTAGGAGAAAAGGGACACTTTTTGTGTCCCGGCCCTAAGGCACTCTGCTCCCGGACGCCACCTGAAATTCCATATGAATCAAGATTATTCGCTGACGCAAGATACCATCAACCAGGACTCTGGTGGCATTTGTAGGGCTAAAACCCTCCACCAAACCAATATCAGGAATCTGGGGGCCTAAGTTTTCTTTCACGTGGAAAAGTGCCATCATTTGTATCGTAGGCCCCATGTCTGGTGGTTGACATCAGCCTCTTGAAATTCCGCATGGAGCAAAATCCCTCACAGACCCAAGCTGCCACCGACTAGGACCCTGGCTGCCCTTGCAGGGCCAAAAGCCTCCTCCAAACTGACATCAAGAAACTGGGGGGCAGAGTTCTCTTTCTCAGAGAAAGGGACACTTTTTGTGTCCCGGCCCTAAGGCACTGTGCTCCCGGACGCCACCTGAATTTCCGTATGGATCAAGAGTATTCGCTGACGCAAGCTGCCATCAACCAGGACTCTGGTTGCATTTGTAGGGCTAAAACCGTCCACCAAACTGACATCATGAATCTGGGGGCCTAAGTTTTCTTTCACGTGGAAAAGTGCCAACATTTGTATCGAAGGCCCCATGCCAGGGGGTCGACTGCCGTCTCTTCAAATTCCACATGCAGCAAGATCCCTCACATACCCAAGGTGCCACCGAGAAGGACCCTGGCTGCCCTTGCAGGGCCAAAACCCTCCTCCAAACTGACATCAAGAAAGTGGGGGGCAGAGTTCTCTTTCTCAGAGAAAAGGGACATTTTTTGTGTCCCGGCCCTAAGCACTGTGCTCCCGGATGCCTCCTGAAATTCCGCATGGATCAAGATTCCTCGCAGACCCAAGCTACCACCGACAAGGACCCTGGCTGCCCTTGCAGGGCCAAAACCCTCCTCCAAACTGACATCAAGAAACTGGGGGGCAGAGTTCTCTTTCTCAGAGAAAAGGGACACTTTGTGTCCCGGCCCTAAGGCACTGTGCTCCCTGCTGCCTCCTGAAATTCCGTATGGATCAAGATTCCTCGCTGACCCAAGCTGCCACAATAAAGAGCCCTGGTTACCCTTGCAGGGCCAAAACCCTCCTCCAAACTGACATCAAGAAACTGGGGGGCAGAGTTCTCTTTCTCAGTGGAAAGGGACAATTTTTGTTTCTCGGCCCTAAGGCACTGTGCTCCCTGCTGCCTCCTGAAATTCCGTATGGATCAAGATTCCTCGCAGACCCAAGCTGCCACCGAGAAGGACCCTGGCTGCCCTTGCAGGGCCCAAACCCTCCTCCAAACTGACATCAAGAAACTGGGGGGCAGAGTTCTCTTTCTCAGAGAAAAGGGACACTTTTTGTGTCCTGGCCCTAAGGCACTCTGCTCCCTGCTTCCTCCTGATATTCCGTATGGATCAAGATTCCTCGCAGACCAAGATGCCACCGAGAAGGACCCTTGCTGCCCTTGCAGCGCCAAAACCCTCCTCCAAACTTACATCAAGAAAGTGGGGGGCAGAGTTCTCTTTCTCAGAGAAAAGGGATACTTTTTATGTCCCGGCACTAAGGCACTCTGCTCCCTGCTGCCTCCTGAAATTCCGTATGGATCAAGATTCCTCGCAGACCCAAGGTGCCACAATAAAGAGCCCTGGCTACCCTTGCAGGGCCAAAACCCTCCTACAAATTGACATCAAGAAACTGGGGGGTAAAGTTCTCTTTCTCAGTGGAAAGGGACTTTTTTTGTTTTTCGGCCCTAAGGCACTGTGCTCCCTGCTGCCTCCTGAAATTCCGTATGGATCAAGATTCCTCGCAGACCCAAGCTGCCACCGACATGGACACTGGCTGCCCTTGCAGGGCCAAACCCTCCTCCTAACTGACATCAAGAAACTGGGGGGCAGAGTTCTCTTTCTCAGAGAAAAGGGACCCTTTTTGTGTCCCGGCCCTAAG
>JAVTVJ010004450.1:0-15300 GCA_034509425.1 Eopsaltria australis | reverse complement strand
GATTTTTTGGGGGGTTTTTGGCATATTTCAGGATTTTTTAGGGGATTTTTTGGGGATTTTTAGGAGTTTTTTTAAATTTTCAGGTATTTTTGGGGGATTTTTAGGGATTTTTGGGGGGTTTTTGGGGGATTTTTGGGGGATTTTTTGAGGTGATTTTTGGGGCGATTTTTTTGGGATTTTTTGATTTTTTGAGATCTTTTTGAGATTTTTGGGAGATTTTTATTGGTTTTTTAAAAATTTTTAGGTATTTTAGGGGGGATTTAACATATAGGATATGGGAATATTTTGAAGATATTTGAGGATTTCTGGGTGATTTTTGGGGAATTTGTGGGGATTTTAAGGGATTGTTGGGATTTGGGGAGACTTTTTTGGGATTTTTGGGGTTTAAAAAAAATTGGGTTTTTCTCTCATATATAGTGTTGTGTTGTGGGGATTTGTGGGATTCTTTAGGGATTTGGGGATTTTGGGGGTTTTGGGTGAGTTTTGGGGGATTTTTGGGGAATTTTGTTCAGGGGAACTTCTCGGGATTTTGGGATTTCTTCGGGTTTTTTGGAGGATTTCTGGGGGTTTTGGGGGGATTTTAAAAATTTTGTTTTAATTTTTAGGGGTTTTTTGGGACTTTTTGGGGGAATTTGGGGATTTTTAGGGATTTTTGGGCTGGGTTTTTTTTGAGATTTTTGTGGGGATTTTTGGGGATTTTGGGGGGAATTTTAGGGATTCTTTTTGAGATTTTTGCGGGGATTTTTGGGGACTTTTGGGCTGTTTTTTGGGGATTTTTTTGTTGATTTTTTAGGGATTTTTTGGGGGATTTTGGTGGGGATTTTTAGGGATTTTTTGGGGGATTTTTGGGGGGATTTTTAGGGTTTTCTTGGAGATTTTTAGGGAATTTTTTTTGATTTTTTGAGAATTAAAAATTTTTTTTTAGGTTTTTGGGTGGGATTTTTTTTTTTATTAGGCGGATTTTTGGGGGGATTGGGTCTTTTGGGGGGGATTTTTTTGGATTTTTAAGGATTTTTAGGGGTTTTAAATTTATTTTTTTTTTAACTTGGGGTAAGATTTTTTGGGAGGAATTTTTAGGGATTTTTTTTGGGGGGGATTTTTAGGCTGGGTTTTTTAGGGATTTTTTTGGGGATTTTTGGGGGGATTTTCTAGTGATTTTTTGGGGGATTTTTTGGGGGGATTTTTAGGGTTTTCTTGGAGATTTTTAGGGATTTTTTTGATTTTTGGAGAATTAAAAATTTTTTTTTAGGGATTTTTTGGGAGATTTTTTTGGGAGATTTTTTGGGGGATTTTTAGGGTTTTCTTGGAGATTTTTAGGGATTTTTTTTTTCGGGGGATTTTTAGGGATTTTTTGGGGATTTTTGTGGGGATTCTTTAGGGATTCTTTAGGAATTCTTTAGGGATTCTTTTGAGGATTTTTAGGAATTTTTTAGGGATTTTTTTCTTATTTTTTGGGAGGATTTTTAGAGATTTTTTGGGGATTTTTGAGAGGATTCTTTAGGGATTCTTTAGGGATTCTTTAGGGATTCTTTTGAGGATTTTTAGGAATTTTTTAGGGATTTATTTCTTATTTTTTGGGAGGATTTTTAGGGATTTTTTGGGGATTTTTGTGGGAATTCTTTAGGAATTCTTTAGGGATTCTTTTGGGGATTCTTTTGAGGATTTTTAGGAATTTTTTAGGGATTTATTTCTTATTTTTTGGGAGGATTTTTAGGGATTTTTTGGGGATTTTTGTGGGGATTCTTTAGGAATTCTTTAGGAATTCTTTAGGGATTCTTTTGGGGATTCTTTTGAGGATTTTTAGGAATTTTTTAGGGATTTATTTCTTATTTTTTGGGAGGATTTTTAGGGATTTTTTGGGGATTTTTGTGGGGATTCTTTAGGGATTCTTCAGGGATTCTTTAGGAATTCTTTAGGGATTCTTTTGAGGATTTTTAGGAATTTTTTAGGGATTTTTTTCTTATATTTTGGGAGGATTTTTAGGGATTTTTTGGGGATTTTTTGGGGATTTTTGTGGGGATTCTTTAGGAATTCTTTAGGGATTCTTTAGGGATTCTTTCGAGGATTTTTAGGAATTTTTTAGGGATTTTTTTCTTATTTTTTGGGAGGATTTTTAGGGATTTTTTGGGGATTTTTGTGGGAATTCTTTAGGGATTCTTTAGGAATTCTTTAGGGATTCTTTTGGGGATTTTTTTGCGGATTTTTTAGGAATTTTTTAGGAATTCCTTTAATTTTTGGAAGGATTTTTAGGGATTTTTAGGGATTTTTTGGGGATTTTTGAGGGGATTCTTCAGGGATTCTTTAGGAATTCTTTAGGGATTCTTTAGGGATTCTTTAGGGATTCTTTTGAGGATTTTTAGGAATTTTTTAGGGATTTTTTTCTTATTTTTTGGGAGGATTTTTAGGGATTTTTTTGGGGATTTTTGTGGGAATTCTTTAGGAATTCTTCAGGGATTCTTTTGGGGATTCTTTTGAGGATTTTTAGGAATTTTTTAGGGATTTTTTTCTTATTTTTTGGGGATTTTTGAGGGGATTTTTGAGGGGATTCTTTAGGGATTCTTCAGGGATTCTTTAGGGATTCTTTTGGGAATTCTTTTGCGGATTTTTTAGGAATTTTTTAGGGATTTTTTTCTTATTTTTTGGGAGGATTTTTAGGGATTTTTTGGGGATTTTTGAGGGGATTCTTTAGGAATTCTTTAGGGATTCTCTAGGGATTCTTTTGGGAATTCTTTTGAGGATTTTTAGGAATTTTTTAGGGATTTTTTTTCTTATTTTTTGGGAGGATTTTTAGGGATTTTTTGGGGATTTTTGTGGGGATTCTTTAGGAATTCTTTAGGGATTCTTTAGGGATTCTTTTGGGGATTTTTTTGCGGATTTTTTAGGAATTTTTTAGGAATTCCTTTAATTTTTGGAAGGATTTTTAGGGATTTTTAGGGGGAGATTTTTAGGATCTTTGTGTTGGATAAATTTTTACCGTGAATTTTTTGGGAACATTTTTAAAATTTGGGGTGGATTTTTTGGGACCGGGGAATTTCGGGATTGAATCTTTTTTTCCCCTAGGATTTCACGGAATTCTCTCCTCCCACCCCAAACCCCTCCCGTTGTCCCCGCAGCCCCGGGATTGTCCCCAAGGCTGTCCCTGCTGGTGGCTTTGGCCACCCTGGCGCTGCTCCTGGGGCTCCTCCTCTTCACCTTCGGCCTCTGCCGCTACCTGAGAGCGACCCCGGCGCCAGGTGAGCCCCGGGACAGGGGGGGGACACGAGGGGACATCGAGGGGACATCGATCGCTGCCACCTTGGGCACTTCATCGTCACTTTTTGTCCCTTTTCTGTCATTTTTTGTCGCTTTTCTGTCACTTTTTGTCCCTTTTTTGTTGATTTTTTGTTGATTTTTTGTTGATTTTTTGTTGATTTTTTTGTCGATTTTTGTTGATTTTTTTCTCAATTTTTTGTTGACTTTTAGTTGATTTTTTGTCAATTTTTTATCAATTTTTTATCAATTTTTTATCAATTTTTTATCAATTTTTATCAATTTTTTATCAATTTTTTATCAATTTTTAGTTGATTTTTAATTGACTTTTTGTTGATTTTTGGTTGATTTTTTTGTCATTTTTTGTTGCTGTTTTGTTGCCTTTTTGTTGATTTTTTGTTGATTTTTGGATGATTTTTTGTGGATTTTTGTCCCTTTCTTGTCACTTTTTTGTCACTTTTTGGTCACTTTTCTGTCCCTTTTTGTTGTTTTTCTGTTGTTTTTTTTGTTGATTTTTTGTTGATTTTTTAATTGATTTTTGTCGGTTTTTTGTTGATTTTTTTGTTGATTTTTGGTTGATTTTTTTGTTCATTTTTGTTGATTTTTGGTTGATTTTTGGTCAATTTTTTATTGATTTTTTGTCGATTTTTTCTCGATTTTTTTGTTGCTTTTTTGTCGATTTTTTGTCACTTTTTTGTCACTTTTATGTTGATTTTTTGTTGATTTTTTTGTCAATTTTTGTCGATTTTTTGTCAAGTTTTTGTTGATTTTTTGTTGATATTTTTTATTGATTTTTTATTGATTTTTTGTCAATTTTTTATTGATTTCTCTTCGATTTTTTGTCGATTTTTGTTGATTTTTTGGTCAAATTTTTGTTGATTTTTTGTTGATTTTTTGTCACTTTTTTGTTGATTTTTTGTCACTTTTTTGTTGATTTTTTTGCCCCTTTCTTGTCACTTTTTCTCCATTTTTGTCACTTGTCCATTTTCTGTCCCTTTTTGTCGATTTTTTGTCAATTTTTTGTCGATTTTTTATTTTGTTGTTCATTTTTTAATCAATTTTTTAATCAATTTTTAATCAATTTTTAATGATTTTTTGTCGATTTTTTTGTTGAATTTTGGTCGATTTTTTGTCAATTTTTTGTCGATTTTTTGTCAATTTTTGTTGGCTTTTTGTTGGTTTTTGTCACTTTTTGTCCATTTCCTGTCACTTTTTGTCCTTTTTTGTCACTTTTTGTCCTTTTTTGTCACTTTTTCTCCATTTTCTGTCACTTTTTGTCCCTTTCTGCCCTTTTTTCTCCGTTTTTGTCACTTTTTGTCCCTTTTTCTCACTTTTTATCCCATTTTTCTCCCTTTTAGGTTACATGCCGCTCCCAGGTGACACCTACACAGGTAAGGGACCCTTTTTTGTCACTTTTGTCCCTTTTTTGTCACTTTTGTCACTTTTGTCTCCTTTTTGTCAGTTTTCTCCCCTTTTTTTGCTCTCTTTTGTCCCTTTTTTTGTCATTTTTCTCCTCTTTTTTGTCACTTTTTTTTAACCTTTTTTGTCACTTTTGTCCTTTTTTTCACTTTTTTCGCCTTTTTTGTCACTTTTGCCCCATTTTTGTCACTTTTCTCACCTTTTTTGTCACTTTTTAAACTTTTTTTGTACTTTATTCCTCCTTTTTTGTCACTTTTGTCCCCTTTTTGTCATTTTTCTCCCCTTTTTTTGCTCTCTTTTGTCCCTTTTATTGTCATTTTTCTCCTCTTTTTTGTCACTTTTAACCTTTTTTGTCACTTTTCTCCTCTTTTTTTGTCCCTTTTCTCCTCTTTTTTGTCCCTTTTCTCCCCCTTTTTGTCACTTTTGTCCCTTTTTTGTCACTTTTTTCACCTTTTTTGTCACTTTTGTCCCTTTTTTGTCCCTTTTCTCCTCTTTTTTGTCACTTTTTTCTCCCTTTTTTTTCACTTCTTTACCTTTTTTGTCACTTTTGCCCCATTTTTGTCACTTTTCTCCCCTTTTTGTCACTTTTTTCACCCTTTTTGTCACTTTTTAAACTTTTTTTGTACTTTATTCCTCCTTTTTTGTCACTTTTGTCCCTTTTTTGTCCCTTTTCTCCTCTTTTTTGTCACTTTTTTCTCCCTTTTTTTTCACTTCTTTATCTTTTTTGTCACTTTTGCCCATTTTTTGTCACTTTTGCCCCATTTTTGTCCCTTTTCTCCCCTTTTTGTCACTTTTGCCCCATTTTTGTCACTTTCCTCCCCTTTTTGTCACTTTTTTCACATTTTTTGTCACTTTTTAAACTTTTTTTGTCCTTTATTCCTCCTTTTTTGTCACTTTTGTCCCTTTTTTGTCACTTTTCTCCTCTTTTTTTGTCCCTTTTCTCCTCTTTTTTTGTCCCTTTTCTCCTCTTTTTTGTCACTTTTTTCACCCTTTTTGTCACTTTTGTCCCTTTTTTGTCGCTTTTGTCCCTTTTTTGTCCCTTTTCTCCCCCTTTTTTGTCATTTTTTTCACCTTTTTTGTCACTTTTGCCCCATTTTTGTCACTTTTCTCCCATTTTTGTCTCTTTTCTCACCTTTTTTGTCACTTTTTAAACTTTTTTGTACTTTATTCCTCCTTTTTTGTCACTTTTGTCCCTTTTTTGTCCCTTTTCTCCTCTTTTTTTGTCCCTTTTCTCCTCTTTTTTGTCACTTTTTTCACCCTTTTTGTCACTTTTGTCCCTTTTTTGTCACTTTTGCCCATTTTTTGTCACTTTTCTCCCCTTTTTGTAACTTTTTTCACATTTTTTGGTCACTTTTGTTCCTTTTTTGTCCCTTTTTTGTCACCTCCTCCTTCCCAGGCAGCATCTGAGGACCCTCCTGGGACAACGGCAACACGGGGCCCGAAAATCCCGAAATTCACCCCAAAAACTCCGCCCCAAAAATTCCCAAATCTCCCTCAAAAATCCCCAAAAATTAAAGAAAAAAAAAATCCCCCCAAATTCTCCCAAAATTCCCCCAAAATTCCCAAAAAAATTTCCCCCAAATCCCCCAAAATTCCAAAAAAAATCCCCACAAAATTCCCCAAAATTCCCCCAAAATTCCCAAAAAAATCCCCCCAAAATTCCACAAAAATTCCCCAGATCCCCAAAGTATAAAAAAATCTAAAATCCCCAAAATTCCCAAAAATCTAAAAATTCCTCAAAAAATTCCCCCAAAATTCCAAAAAAAATTCCCCAAAATTCCCAAAAAAATTCCCCCCAAAATTCCCCCAAATTCCTCCCAAAACTGCCCCAAAATTCCCAAAAAAATTCCCAAAAATATTCCCCAAAAATTCCCCCAAATTCCTCCCAAAACTGCCCCAAAATCCCCACAAAATTCCCAAAATTCCTGAATCCCCAAAATCCCCAAAAGTTAAAAAATTCCCAAAATCCATCTCAAATTTCCCCAAATTCCAAAGGACCAAAAATCCCCCAAAATTCCTCAAAATCCTCCCAAAATCCCCAGAGCTCCCAATGGAACCCCAAAATCTAAAATCCCAAAAATCCCAGAGAAGACCCCCAAAATTTCCCAAAAATATCCCCAAAATTCCCAAATCCCTCTCAATTTCTCCTAAAATTCCAATAAAACTAAAATCCTCAAAATCCCCAAAGATTCCCAATTCCCTAAAGTCACAAAATTCCCCAGAAGATCCCAAAAATTCCCAAAAATCCCTCTCAAATTTCCCCCAAAATTCCCAAAAAAATCCCCTAAAATCCCCCCAAAATCCCCCCAAAATTAAAAAAAAAAAATCTCCCAAAATTCCCAAAAACCTCCCACAAAATCTCCAAAAAACTCCCCCAAAATCTCTCAAACCATCCCCAAAAAATCCCATAAAAACTTCCCAAGAATTCCCAAAAATCCCCCAAAATCTCCCTAAAAATCCCCAAGAAATCCCGAAAAAAATTCTCAAAAATCCCCAAAAAATCCCCCCAAAATCTCCACAAAAATTCCCAAAAATCCCGAAAAACTTCCCTGGAACCTCTAAAAATTCCCCCTAAAATTCTGAATAAAACCCCAAAAATCCCCCAGAAATTCCCCAAAAAATCCTCCAAAAAATCCCAAAAAAATCCGAAAAAACCCCCAAAATTCCCAAAAATCCCCCAAGAATCCCATCCCAAAATTCCCCCCCAAAATTCCCCCTTAAAATTCCTATAAAACCCCAAAAATCCCAAAAATCCCCAAAAACCCCAAAATTCCCCAAAAGATCCCCAAAATTCCCAAACTCCCTCTCAATTTCCTCCTAAAAATTCCCAATAAACCTCAAAATCCCCCAAAAATCCCCAAAAATTCCCCAAAATCCCCAAAATCCCACTAAAAATCCCCAAAATCCCCAAAAGATCCCAAAATTCCCAAAAATCCCTCTCAAATTTCCCCCAAAATTCCCAAAAAAATCCCCTAAAATCCCCCCAAAATCCCCCCAAAATTCCAAAAAAAAATCTCCCAAAATTCCCAAAAAACTCCCACAAAATCTCCAAAAAACTCCCCCAAAATCTCTCAAACCATCCCCAAAAAATCCCATAAAAACTTCCCAAGAATTCCCAAAAATCCCCCAAAATCTCCCTAAAAATCCCCAAGAAATCCCGAAAAAAATTCTAAAAAATCCCCAAAAAATCCCCCCAAAATCTCCACAAAAATTCCCAAAAATCCCAAAAAACTTCCCTGGAACCTCTAAAAATTCCCCCTAAAATTCTGAATAAAACCCCAAAAATCCCCCAGAAATTCCCCAAAAAAATCCTCCAAAAAATCCCCAAAAAATCAGAAAAAAACCCCAAAATTCCCAAAAATCCCCCAAGAATCCCATCCCAAAATTCCCCCTTAAAATTCCTATAAAACCCCAAAAATCCCCCCAAAAATCCCCCAAAAACCCCCCAAAATTCCCCAAAAAGATCCCCAAAAATTCCCAAAAATCCCTCTCAACTTCCCCCTAAAAATTCCCAATAAAACCCTGAAAAATCCCCCAAAAATCCCCCAAAAAATCCCCCAAAAATCCCCCAATTGCCAAAATGTCCCGAAATGACAAAAATAAATTTGGGGACAATTGGGGACAATTTGGGACATTTTGGGACAGGGCGAGGGTGGCCACAAGGTAGGGGGGAAAAGGGGGAATTTTGGGGATTTTTTTGGAATTTTTTTGGAAATTTTGGGAATTTTTTTGGGATTTTTTTGGGGATTTGTGGGGATTTTTGGGGGGAATTTTTGGGTATTTTTAGGGGAGATTTTAGGATTTTTTTGGGGAATTTTGGTGGGATTTTTTGGGAATTTTTGGGATTTTGAGGGGGATTTTTGGGAGGGATTTGGGGAAATTTTTTGGGGATTTTTGGGTGGATTTGGGGATTTTTATTTTTAAATTTTTTGGGGGTTTTTGGGAGGAATTTTGGGGATTATGGGGGATTTTTTTTTAACTTTTTGGGGTTTTTTTTGGATGTTTGGGGGAATTTTGGGGGATTTTTTGGGGAATTTTTGGGATTTTGAGGGGGATTTTTGGGAGGGAATTGGGGATTTTTTGGGTGGATTTGGGGATTTTTATTTTTAATTTTTTGGGGTTTTTTTGGGAGGAATTTTGGGGATTATGGGGGATTTTTTTTAACTTTTGGGGATTATTTTTTTGATGTTTGGGGGAATTTTGCGGGATTTTTTTGGGAATTTTTGGGATTTTGAGGGGGATTTTTAGGAGGGATTTGGGGATTTTTTGGGTGGATTTGGGGATTTTTATTTTTAAATTTTTTGGGGTTTTTGGGAGGAATTTTGGGGATTATGGGGGATTTTTTTTTTAGCTTTTTGGGTTTTTGTTTTGGGATTTTGGGGGGAATTTGAAGGATTTTATTTTAGTTTGGGGAATTTGTGCGGGGATTTTGGGTTTTGGGCGGGGTTTTGGGGAGATTTTGGGGGGATTTTAGGGGATTTTTTTTTTATTTTGGGGGGATTTTTTGGGGAATTTTGGGGTTTTTTGGGGGGATTTTTTGGGAAATTTTGGGAGAATTTTGGGGGGATTTTAGGGGGATTTTTTGGGATTTTTTTGGGGAATTTTGGATCTTTTGGGGGAATTTTGGGGAGGATTTTAGGGGGATTTTTTTGGGATTTTGGGGGGGATTTTGGGTGGATTTTTTTGGGAAAGCTTGGGAGAAATTTGGGGCGGGTTTAGGGGGATTTTTTGGTATTTTTGGGGGGATTTTGGGGGCAATTTGGGGGATTTTTGGGGGGGTCCAGCATTGAGGCTCCCGAGGGGTTTTGGGGTCCCCAAGGGAGGGGCGTTGGGGGGGGTGGTCCCACCGAAATCAGCCTAGCAACCGTGACGTCACGCACACCGCCAGCCGTGATTGGTCAGCACCTTGGCCTCGATTAATGGCGCCCTTCCACGTCCACGCGTGAGCGGCCATTTCCCCACCGCGTGTCACCTCGAAACCCTTCTGTGGCCACCCTGTCCCCTCCCTGTAGCCTTTCTGTCCCGTTTTTGTCACCTCCCCGCGTGTTTTTACCCCTTTAAAGCCCTCCTTTTTCCCCCCACGCGTGTTTTTACCCCAGTAGAACGAATCGTGGCGGCCTTTGAGGGCAATGCCCTCAACAAACATGGCGGCCGCCACCGTACCATCGCTACTGCGCATGCGCTGCACTACCGAGCGGGCAGAGTTCTTCCGCCGTACAGCAGAAGTGCGCATGCGCACCCGGAAGTGAACCCCTGCCCGCTATATAAGAAGCCGGGAAGCCCCGTAGCGCTCTTTTTGCCGGGTCGGAGACGGAGCCGCCGCCATGTGAGGGGGGAGCGCGGGGAAAGCGGGAATTTTATGGGAAAAGTGGGATTTGTGAGGGGAAAATCGGGATTTGTGAGGGGAAAATAGGGATGGGGGAGGCGGTGAGGCGGGAATTGGGGCGGTGAGGGCCGGGAAAGGGGGAAAAATTGGGATCGGAGGGGTGGGGGGGGCAGCGGCCATGAGGGGAAGTGGTGGGGGGGGGTGGGGGGAGGGAAATGTCAGTCCCGGGTTTTTTCTGAGTTTTAAATTGAAGGATTGGGTTTGGATTGTTGGGATTGGGGGATTTAGGGAGGGGAAGAGGAGGAAAAGTGGGAAAAGGGAGGGGATTGGGAAAATTGGATCCAGAGGGGGGAAAATGGGGAATAGCAATGGGAAAATGGGAAAAAAAAAGTGGAAAAATTTTATTCAGTGTAGAAAAAGATGGATCCAGAGTGGGATAAAGGGAGGAAAAAGTGGGGAAAAGGGAAGCCCAGAGGGAGAAAAGGGGGAAATCAGTGGGAAAATGGGATCTAGAATGAGGGGGGAAAAAATCTCCAAAAATCCCCAAATCCCTCCCCAAAAATCCTCCCCAAAATCCCAAAAATCCTCCACCAAAAATTGCAAAAAAATCCCTCAAAATCCACCCCAAAATCCCGAAAAATCACCCCAAATTTCCCTCAAAGATCTCCCCTAAGAAAACCCCAAAATTCCCCCCAAAATTTCCAGAAATTTCCCCAAAAAATTCAACAAAAATCCTAAAAATATCCTAAAAAAATCTCCCGAAAATCCCCCCCAAAACCCCCCAAAATTTCCAAAATATCTCCCAAAAAATCCTAAAAATATCCTTTAAAATCCCCCCAAAACCCCCAAAATTTCCAAAAAATCTCCCCAAAAATTCCCTAAAAAGTTCTAAAAATATATAAAAAAACCCTCCAAACATCCCCCCCAAAAAACCTCCAAAAATTTCCCAAAAATCTTCCTAAAAACCCCCAAAATTTCCAAAAAATTTCCCCAAAAAATTCCCAAAAAATCCTAAAAATATCCTAAAAAAATCTACAAAAATCCCCCCAAAATTCCTCCCAAAAATCCCCAAAAATTTCCAAAACTTTTCCCAAAAATTCCCCTAAAAGTTCCCAAAAAAATCCTAAAAATATCTTAAAACAATCTCCAAAAATCTCCCCAAAAGTTCCCTAAAAATTCCTAAAAATATCCTAAAAAAATCTCTGAAAATCCCCCCAAAATCTCTCCCAAAAAATCCTAAAAATTCCCAAAAATCTCCCTAAAATTCCCCCACAATCCCCCAAAATTTCCAAAAATCTCCACAAAAAATTCCCAAAAAATCCTAAAAATATTAAAAAAAAATCTCCAAAAATTCCTCCCAAAAATCCCCAAAAATTCCCTAAAATCTCCCCAAAAATTCCCCCCAAAACCCCAAAAATTTCCAAAAAAGCTTCACAAAAAATTCCCAAAAAGTCCTAAAAATATCCTAAAAAAATCCCCCAAAAATTCCTCCCAAAAATTCCCAAAAATCCCTAAAAATCTCAAAAAAATCTTCCCAAAATCCCTCCCAAAAAATCCTAAAAATTCCCAAAAATTCCCCCACAATCCCCAAAAATTCCCAAAAGTCTCCACCAAAAATTCCCAAAAAATCCTAAAAATATCCTAAAAAAATCTCCAAAAATCCCCCAAAATCCCTCCCAAAAATTCCTCAAAATTCCTCAAAGAATTTCCCAAAAAAAAAAAGCCAGGAAAAGTGGGATAATAGTGGGAAAAAGGGGATCCAGAGGAGGAAAAGAATGGAAAAATGTGGGAAAATGGGATCCAGAGGGGGAAAAATTGGGAAAACGAGCTGGAAAAGGGGGGAAATAGCAGGAAAATGGGATCAAAAGTGGGAAAAATGGGATCAAAAGTGGGAAAAATGGGATCAAAAGTGGGAAAATGGGATTAAAAGTGGGAAAAATGGGATTAAAAGTGGGAAAATGGGATCAAAAGTGGGAAAAATGGGATCAAAAGTGGGAAAAATGGGATTAAAAGTGGGAAAAATGGGATTAAAAGTGGGAAAATGGGATCAAAAGTGGGAAAAATGGGATCAAAAGTGGGAAAATGGGATCAAAAGTGGGAAAATGGGATCAAAAGTGGGAAAATGGGATGAAAAATGGGATTAAAAGTGGGAATAAGGGATGAAAAGTGGGAAAAATGGGATGAAAAGTGGGAAAAATGGGATTAAAAGTGGGAAAATGGGATCAAAAGTGGATCCAGAGTGGGAAAAAACTGGGAATAACAACGGGAAAAGGGGGGAAATAGCAGGAAAATGGGATCCAGAGAGGAAAAATCGGGATCCAGGGGGAAAAAATGGGATCCAGGTGGGAAAAACCTGGATCCAAAGTCAAAAAAACCAGGAATCAGGAGGAAAAAAAGGGGAGAAACAACAGAAAAACGGGAAAAAAAAATGGGAAAAACGGGATCCAGAGGGGAAAAATCGGGATCCAGAGTGGAAAACAGGGATCAAACCATTCCCTTTTCCCAAGTTTTTCCCTGGTTTTTCCCACTTTTTCCCAGCATGACGGATTGGGAGACGGCGCCGGCCGTGACGGAGACGCCGGATATCAAATTATTCGGGAAGTGGAGCACGGATGACGTGCAGATCAACGACATCTCCCTGCAGGTGGGGATTCCTGGGAATTCCAGGGCTGGAATTCTGTGGGAATCTTGAGGTTGGAATTCCCAGTGGGATTTGGGCTGAAATTCCTGCGAAATTTGGGCGGGAATTGATGGATTTTTGTGGGATTGGGGTTGGAATTGGAAGCCAAAATTCCCCTTTTTTTTTCCTAAGTAAGGCAGAAATCTGGGAATTTTCCTGGAATTTTTATGGAATTAAGGTTGGGAATTTGAGGCTGGAATTTTGGGAATCTGAGGCTGGAATTGCAGGTGGAAACTTGGGAATTCTTTTGGGATTGGGGTGGGAATTTGGGGCTGGAATTGCAGCTCCCTGCAGGTGGGAATTCCTGGGAATTTCCTGGGAATTCTCTGGGAATTCCAGGGCTGGAATTCTGTGGGAATCTGAGGTTGGAATTCCCAGTGCGATTTGGGCCGAAATTCCTGCGAAATTTGGGCGGGAATTCATGGATTTTTGTGGGATTGGGGTGGGAATTGGAAGCCAAAATTCCCCTTTTTTTTTCGTAAGCAGGGCAGAAATCTGGGAATTTTCCTGGAATTTGGGGGGTTTTTATGGAATTAGGGTTGGGAATTTGAGGCTGGAATTTTGGGAATCTTGAGGTTGGAATTCCCAGTGGGATTTGGGCCGAAATTCCTGCGAAATTTGGGCTGGAATTCATGGATTTTTGTGGGATTGGGATGGGAATTTGGGGCTGGAATTGCAGCTCCCTGCAGGTGGGAATTCCTGGGAATTTCCTGGGAATTCTCTGGGAATTCCAGGGCTGGAATTCTGTGGGAATCTGAGGTTGGAATTCCCAGTGCGATTTGGGCCGAAATTCCCATAATTTGGGAATTTGGGAATTCCTTGGATTTTTGTAGAATTTGAAGTTTGGGTCCTGGGATTTCCTGGGAATTTTCTGGGAATTCTCTGGGAATTCCAGGTGAAATTTGGTCTGGAATTCCTGGATTTTTGTGGGGTTGGAATTGGAAGCCCAAATTCCCCTTTTTTTTTTCCTAAGTAGGGCAGAAATCTGGGAATTTTCCTGGAATTGTGGGGATTTTTATGGAATTCGGGTTGGGAATTTGAGGCTGGAATTTTGGGAATCTGAGGCTGGAATTGCAGGTGGAAACTTGGGAATTCTTTTGGGATTGGGGTGGGACTTTGGGGCTGGAATTGCAGCTCCCAGCAGGTGGGAATTCCTGGGAATTTCCTGGGAATTCTCTGGGAATTCCAGGGCTGGAATTCTGGGGGAATCTGAGGTTGGAATTCCCAGTGGGATTTGGGCCGAAATTCCTGCGAAATCGGGGTGGGAATTGATGGATTTTTGTGGGAATTTGGGGTTCGAATTCCTGGGATTTCCTGGGAATTTTCTGGGAATTCTCTGGGAATTCCAGGTGAAATTTGGTCTGGAATTCCTGGATTTTTGTGGGATTGGGGTGGGAATTTGAGGCTGGAATTTGGGAATCTGAGGTTGGAATTCCCAGTGGGATTTGGGCTGAAATTCCTGGGAAATTTGGGTGGGAATTGATGGATTTTTGTGGGAATTTGGGGTTGGAATTGCAGCTCCCTGCAGGTGGGAATTCCTGGGAATTTCCTGGGAATTCTCTGGGAATTCCAGGGCTGGAATTCTGGGGGAATCCGAGGTTGGAATTCCCAGTGGGATTTGGGCCGAAATTCCTGTGAAATTTGGGTGGGAATTGATGGATTTTTGTGGGAATTTGGGGTTGGAATTCCTGGGATTTCCTGGGAATTCTCTGGGAATTCCAGGGGAAATTTGGTCTGGAATTCATGGATTTTTGTGGGATTGGGGTTGGAATTGGAAGCCAAAATTCCCCTTTTTTTTTTCCTAAGCAGGGCAGAAATCTGGGAATTTTCCTGGAATTGTGGGGATTTTTATGGAATTCGGGTTGGGAATTTGAGGCTGGAATTTTGGGAATCTGAGGCTGGAATTCCCAGTGGGATTTGGGCCGAAATTCCTGCGAAATTTGGGTGGGAATTCAGGGATTTTTGTGGGAATTTGGGGTTGGAATTCCTGGGATTTCCTGGGAATTTTCTGGGAATTCTCTGGGAATTCCAGGTGAAATTTGGTCTGGAATTCCTGGATTTTTGTGGGGTTGGAATTGGAAGCCCAAATTCCCCTTTTTTTTTTCCTAAGTAGGGCAGAAATCTGGGAATTTTCCTGGAATTGTGGGGATTTTTATGGAATTCGGGTTGGGAATTTGAGGCTGGAATTTTGGGAATCTGAGGCTGGAATTCCCAGTGGGATTTGGGCCGAAATTCCTGCGAAATTTGGGTGGGAATTCAGGGATTTTTGTGGGAATTTGGGGTTGGAATTCCTGGGATTTCCTGGGAATTTTCTGGGAATTCTCTGGGAATTCCAGGTGAAATTTGGTCTGGAATTCCTGGATTTTTGTGGGGTTGGAATTGGAAGCCCAAATTCCCCTTTTTTTTTTCCTAAGTAGGGCAGAAATCTGGGAATTTTCCTGGAATTGTGGGGATTTTTATGGAATTCGGGTTGGGAATTTGAGGCTGGAATTTTGGGAATCTGAGGCTGGAATTCCCAGTGGGATTTGGGCCGAAATTCCTGCGAAATTTGGGTGGGAATTCAGGGATTTTTGTGGGAATTTGGGGTTGGAATTCCTGGGATTTCCTGGGAATTTTCTGGGAATTC
>JAVTVJ010004449.1:0-21824 GCA_034509425.1 Eopsaltria australis | reverse complement strand
GAGCAGGCTGGGCACCCAGCCGCTCCACAAACCTGTAGGAAGTGGGAATCTCTCCCCAGCCTCTCACCAAGGAGCAGGCTGGACACCCAGCCGCTCCACAAACCTGTAGGAAGCGGGGCCCATCCCCCACCTCCTACCAAGAAGCAGACCAGGCCTCCCCCGGCCGTTCCATGCCCAGATGTCTCCAGGCCAGCTTTCAATTCAAAACTCGCATGTGCTAAACATGAAATAAACTTTCGCACTGTGATTTGCTTTTCTCTACCAGTGAAAAATCTCAGCCGACTCACACACCCGGCCTCCCCACCAGCCGATCTCTGGGCAGGGTTGGAAAATCGGCAAATAGAAAAAAAACTTGAGAAATGATTTCAAAAGCAAATTTTCTCACCACCACGCCAGGTTGTCCTGGGATCGCCTAACAATTAACACTGACTCTTTAAACAGATACACAACACATAAACAATACACACACATACAAACTACACACTACACAACGAAAAGAACCACCTTTATACTACCTCCTGTGGGATCTTGGAACCATGGTGTCTCAACCTCAGGCCCGTGGCAGGGAATTCTTTAGATTGCTGTCAGAAAGGAATTCCTTGCAGGATGTTTTCGGTCCAGAGGAAGGGTACTAGGTTCTCGTGTCCCTTCTGGGTGTGCCAAATAACTGTTGCCTTTTCCCCCAGCCTGGAAAAGAAACTCGAGATCATTTTAGCAAGGAGGTAATATAAAAGGGGATCTTTATTTTGAAGGTCTTCAGGAGCAGTTATGGAAAGGTGTCCATAAAAGCCCAGCCCCTCCAGGGGTGAGTATATATTTATAGCTTTTAGGAAATTAGCATAATTGATTAAGAGCACCAATAAGGAGAACAAGTGGCGATTCAATTCCCCCTCAGGTCCAGCCCCTTCCCTTGAGCCCCCCTCTCAGCACTGGCTGCACTCTGCTTATGAAAATGTACCTCAGAGTTGTTCTCGGCCTTGGTTCCCAGGAAGAACTGCGATAGGACAGGGCCTTGCAACCCCCTGGGGCTTGGAGCTCTGGAATTTGTTTTGTCTTTCTGCTTAGGGAAAGGCTATGGAAAGGTACTGGAAAAACTAGCTATTAATATAGTAGGCTACAGAGCCACAAAATATGTGCAGAGAGTACAGACAACATATAAAAGAAAAGGCAGAAACTAAACTGGCATCACCGAGCACAGGTGCCTAGGGTCAGACACAAAAGTGTCCCTTTCTCTTGAGAAAGAGAACTCTGCCCCCAGTTTCTTGATGTCAGTTTGGAGGAGGGTTTTACCGTACAGCAGCCAGTGTCCTAGTCGATGGCAGCTTGGGTCTGTGAGGGATCTTGCTCCATGCGGAATTTGAAGAGGCGGCAGTCGACCCCCAGACAGGGGGCCTACGATACAAATGATGGCACTTTTCCACGTGAAAGAAAACTTAGGCCCCCAGATTCATGATGTCGGCTTGGTGGAGGGTTTTAGCCCTACAAATGCAACCAGAGTCCTGGTTGATGGCAGCTTGCGTCAGGGAATAATCTTGATCCATACGGAATTTCAGAGGTGGCGCCCAGGAGCAGAGTGCCTTAGGCCAGGACACAAAAAGTGTCCCTTTCTCTGAGAAAGAGAACTCTGCCCCCCAGTTTCTGTGTGGACAAGTTTGAGGGTGAGGGTTTTGGTCTCAAGGGCAGCCAGGGTCCCTGTCATGGCAGCTTGGTCTGCGTAGGAATCTTGATCCATAATGGAATTTTAAGACGAGAGCAGGGAGCAGATAGGGCCGGGACACAAAAGTGTCCTTTCTCTGAGAAAGAGAACTCTGCCCCCCAGTTTCTTGATGTCAGTTTGGAGGAGGGTTTTGGCCCTGCAAGGGCAGTCAGTGTCCTTTTTGGTGGCAGCTTGGGTCTGCGAGGTGTCTTAATCTGTGTGGAATTTCAGCATGAGTCAGTCAACTCCCAGATATGTGGCCTTCGATGCAAATGATGGCGCATTTCCATGTGAAAGAAAACTCAGTCCCCCAGATGCATGATGCCAGTTTTTAGGAGGCATTTAGCCCTACAAGTGCAGCCAGAGTTCGAGCTGATGGCAGCTTGGGTCTGGGAAGGATCTTGATCCATGCGGCATTTCAGGTGGCGTCCCGTGTTGCCTTTTCCCCCAGCCTGGAAAAGAAACTCGAGATCATTTTAGCAAGGAGGTAATATAAAAGGGGATCTTTTTTTTGAAGGTCTTCAGGAGCAGTTATGGAAAGGTGTCCATAAAAGCCCAGCTCCCTCCAGGGGTGAGGTACATATTTCTTATAGCTTTTAGGAAATCAGTACAATTAAGAGCACCAATAAGGAGAACAAGTATGCATTCACTCCTCAGGTCCAGCTCCTTGAGCCCCCTCTCAGCACTGGCTGCACTCTGCTTATGAAAATGTACCTCAGAGTTGTTCTCGGCCTTGGTTCCCAGGAAGAACTGAGATAGGACAGGGCCTTGCAACCCCCTGGGGCTTGGAGCTCTGGAATTTGTTTGTCTTTCTGCTTAGGGAAAGGCTATGGAAAGGTACTGGAAAAACTAGCTATTAATATAGTAGGCTACAGAGCCACAAAAATATGGGCAGAGAGTACAGAGAACATATAAAAGAAAAAAGGCAGAAACCAAACGGCATCATTCCCCCCTTTTTTAGAGACTAACAAGACTCTGTCTTGTCTAGTCTCTACCCTGCATTCAACCATACCTCTGGTTTATACAACTGGCTATCCCACTAGTTGTTACACAGATGCTAATTATAACTACAGTTACTATGAACATTTCTTTATCTAGGTTCAGTTTGGTAACCATGAAGTGAGTGTACTGAAGATATTCAAGGTTCAGTAAGCTCTTTTGAGAGTTACTTGGTGTAGAATTTGAGTTTGCTTTCAAATTTCAACCAAATTTCTAAAAAAAATTTTTCATTCAGATTTGCATAAGAACAACAACTAGTGTTAATGATTTTGTGGCTAGTAGGAAATTAAGAGCTATTTTGTTTTGTCAACAGCCTTTAATATGATTAAACATTACATTTGGAATCACAGCTCCATGGGCACAGGCCCAATCTTTATCTTGGGGCAAACTTACCAGGCCAGATTCTCAACTTTGACAAGTTGTCCTTATGAAGAGCTTTTGGATACATTTTGGACTAGAGTTACATGCAAATTTTAGGACCAAATTTGAATCACGGTTACCAACTGTACAGATAAGAGGTAAAAAAGAACAGTTTAAATCATATCATCTCAATTTGTATCAGTCTCTGTTTTCTGGCTGTCTATGGAGCAGACGTCTTCTTAACTCTGGAGCAGTGAATTCAAGGCTCTCTGCAAGCAGCTTTGGATTTGGTGAGGGTAGTCAGGACTTTGAATGACTCTTTTTACTTAGCTCGTAAGATTACTGTCCCTTCATTCAACATAGACTCAGTCTCTAGGATTGAATAGTTGCTAGTCTTCCTTCCTTCTAGATGACTTTGCTCAGTTCTAGATCTTTCATTGATATAATCAGTTCAGCTTTTTGTGATGGTACATTGATGGTAACACTTTTCTCATGGTTACCTGGTTCGTGGTTGTTACTGCATAACCTGTCTTTTGTTTGCCATCTCGCATGAAGCTGCTCTCATCTGCATACAGCTCCCAGGCTGGCACATCTTTCAGGTCTGCTCTGCTGGAATAGGTTTCTTCCATGGTCTGCAAACAGTCAGACTTAAATACATTATCAGTTAGTGCTGGGAACAGACATACTAGGATTGACAGCAAACGTTTTCAGAATAACATTATCCAGTTTCAGTAGCATGGCATAGGGTCCATGTTTTCTATGTTCACAGAACAAATTTACAGTGGGTTGCATGCAACTGTTGGATGTATCAATTTGGCTGCTGGTTGGATGCAGCAATTTTCAGTTGCTGACTGCCCTAGTTCTCCAGTTTCAGGATTATTTTACATACAGTAAAGAGTCCTTGGTCTTCTTTTACTCACAAGGATACAGGAGAAGGTCTTACCTAACTCAGTAAACCATTCTAAGATATTTGTTAACACAGGACTCTGCTTACTTATAGCATGGTTTAAGGGAGCCTAAAAACGGCTTCTTGTTCTTTGGGCTCGGTGTTTCCCCTTTGAGTGCTTACCAGAGCAGACAAAGAGCGCTCGCTGCCCTCGCACGGCCGGGGACGGGCGCGGCATGCGGGCACCCCCGCCCAGGGGCACCCCCGGCTCGCCCGCGCTCGGCCCGTGCTGCTGCTCACAGCGGCTCTCGGGTGTCCTTTAAACAAGCTCGTTACTGTGGAAAGTGCGATAGGGCCGTTCCTGCTCTTAGATTTCACACTCCCGGCCCGCTCTGGGCCGGTGCGGGCGGGGCCCAGGAGCAGCGAGCGAGCCGGGCCGTGGCCGCGCAGCGGCGGCCCCGCCTCCGCCAGAGCAGGGCCGCCGCTGCGCAGCGGCAGCCCCGTGGTCCCGTTCGCCTGGGACCGCTCCCCCGCGCATCCCCCGGCCGTGACCAGGGCAATGGTAGGAATCACCTCCGCCCCTCTCAGAGCTGCTGGTGCCCCGCTTCTGTCACGGGGGAGTGACCGCCCTGCTCGCGGAGCCGTCCCGGAAGTCCGGGAGTCGCCCTTGCCTTAAAATCTTGGAAAAACCTTTTACAGATGGAACATAGAAAGTGGGGGCTTCTCCCCCTTCCCTTACAATGGTGCGAACCGAGCTTTCTCGGCCGTTCCACAAAACTTGCTGGAAGCGAGGATCTCTCCCTCGCTTCCCACTAAGGAGCAGGCTGGACACCCAGCCTCTCCACAGACCTGTAGGAAGCGAGGATTTCTCACTCGCCTCCCACCAAGGAGCAGGCTGGGCACCCAGCTGCTCCACAAACCTGTAGGAAGTGGGAATCTCTCCCCAGCGTCCCACCAAGGAGCAGGCTGGGCACCCAGCCGCTCCACAAACCTGTAGGAAGTGGGAATCTCTCCCCAGCTTCCCACCAAGGAGCAGGCTGGGACCCAGCCGCTCCACAAACCTGTAGGAAGTGGGAATCTCTCCCCAGCCTCCCACCAAGGAGCAGGCTGGACACCCAGCCGCTCCACAAACCTGTAGGAAGCTGGGCCCATCCCCCACCTCCTACCAAGAAGCAGACCAGGCTTCCCCCGGCCGCTCCATGCCCAGATGTCTCCAGGCCAGCTTTCAATTCAAAACTCAAGATAAGCAACATGAAATAAATCCGCAGACTGTGATTTGCTTTTCTCTACCAGTGAACAATCTCAGCCGAGATCACACAATCTTCATTCTCCCCCACCAGCCATCTCTGGGGCAGGTTTGAAAATCGGCAACAGGAAAAACTTGGAGAAATGATTTCAAAAGCAAATTTTCTCACCACCACGCCAGGTTGTCCTGTGATCGCTAACAATTACTGACTTTAAACAGATACACAATACATAAACAATACACACACATACAAACTACACACTAGACAACGAAAAGAACCACCTTTATACTACCTCCTGTGGGATCTTGGAACCATGGTGTCTCGACCTCAGGCCCGTGGCAGGGAATTCTTTAGATTGCTGTCAGAAAGGAATTCCTTGCAGGATGTTTTCGGTCCAGAGGAAGGGTACCAGGTTCTCGTGTCCCTTCTGTGTGTGCCAAATAACTGGTGCCTTTTCCCCCAGCCTGGAAAAGAAACTCGAGATCATTTTAGCAAGGAGGTAATATAAAAGGGGATCTTTATTTTGAAGGTCTTCAGGAGCAGTTATGGAAAGGTGTCCATAAAAGCCCAGCCCCTCCAGGGGTGAGTACATATTTATAGCTTTTAGAAAATTAGCATAATTGATTAAGAGCACCAATAAGGAGAACAAGTGGCGATTCAATTCCCCCTCAGGTCCAGCCCCTTCCCTGGAGCCCCTCTCTCAGCACTGGCTGCACTCTGCTTATGAAAATGTACCTCAGAGTTGTTCTCGGCCTTGGTTCCCAGGAAGAACTGCGATAGGACAGGGCCTTGCAACCCCCTGGGGCTTGGAGCTCTGGAATTTGTTTTGTCTTTCTGCTTAGGGAAAGGTGGAAAGGTACTTCTGGAAAAACTAGCTATTAATATAGTAGGTTACAGAGCCACAAAAATATGCAGAGAGTACAGAGGAACATAAGCATAAAAGAAAAGGCAGAAAGTCCAACGGCATCACCAAGCATAGTAAAGCCTTAGGGCCGGACGGCCAAAAGTGTCCCTTTTCTCTGAGAAAGAGAACTCTGCCCCCCAGTTTCTTGATGTCAGTTTGAGAGGGTTTTGTTCTGCAAGGCAGCCAGGGTCCCTGCTGGTGGCAGCTTGGGTCTGCGAGGGAATCTTAATCCATGGAATTTCAGCATGCGGCTGTCAACTCCTCTAGATATGTGGCTTCTGGCTGCAAACAATGGCGTATTTCCATGTGAAAGAAACCTAGTCCCCTGTGATGCATGATACAGTTTTAGGGAGGCATTTGGTCCTAAAATTGCAGCCAGAGTTCTAGTTGATGGCAGCTTGCGTCAGCCAGTAATCTTGATCCATACGGAATTTCAGGTGGCGTCCGGGAGCAGAGTGTTTTAGGGCTGGGACACAAAAAGTGTCCCTTTTCTCTGAGAAAGAGAACTCTGCCCCCCAGTTTCTTGATGTCAGTTTGGAGGAGGGTTTTGGCCCTGCAAGGGAAGCCAGTGTCCTAGTCGATGGCAGCTTGGGTCTACGAGGGATCTTGCTCCATGCAGAATTTGAAGAGGCGGCCATCGACTCCCAGACATGGGGCCTACGATACAAATGATGGCACTTTTCCACGTGAAAGAAAACTTAGGCCCCCAGATTCATGATGTCGGTTTGGTGGAGGGTTTTGGCCCTACAAATGCAACCAGAGACCTGGTTGATGGCATCTTTCGTCAGCGAATAATCTTGATCCATACGAATCAGGCTGCGTCCGGGAGCAGAGTTGCCTTAGGGCGGCGGCACAAAAGTGTCCCTTTTCTCTGAAAAGAGAATCTGCCCCCAGTTTCTATGTCAGTTTGGAGGAGGGTTTGCCCTGCAAGGCAGCCAGGTCCTGTCGGTGCAGCTTGGGTCTGCCGAGAATCTGTCCATACGGATATTTGAAGACGCAGCAGGGCAGAGTGCCTTGGGCCCGGGACACAAAAAGTGTCCCTTTTCTCTGAGAAAGAAACTCTGCCCCCCAGTTTCTTTGATGTCAGTTTTGGAGGAGGGTTTTGGCCCTGGAAGGGCAGCCAGGGTCCTGTTGGGGCACTTGGGTCTGCGAGGAATCTTATCCATACGAATATCAGAGAAGCAGGGGCACAGTGCTTAGGGCCGGGACACAAAAAGTGTCCCTTTTCTCTGAGAAAGAGAACTCTGCCCCCCAGTTCTTGATGTCAGTTTGGATGTGGGTTTCGGCCCTGCAAGGGCAGCCAGGGTCCTTGTTGGTGGCAGCTTGGGTCTGCGAGGAATCTTAATCCATGCGGAATTTCAGCATGCAGCTTTCAACTCCCAGATATGTGGCCTTCGATTCAACAATGGCGCTTTTCCATGTGAAAGAAAACTCTGTCCCCCAGATGCATGATGCCAGTTTTTAGGAGGCATTTAGCCCTACAATTGCAGCCAGAGTTCTAGTTGATGGCAGCTTGGGTCTGGGAAGGATCTTGATCCATGCGGCATTTAAGGTGGCGTCCGGTGTTTCCTTTTCCCCCAGCCTGCAAAAGAAACTCGAGATCATTTTAGCAAGGAGGTAATATAAAAGGGGATCTTTATTTTGAAGGTCTTCAGGAGCAGTTATGGAAAGGTGTCCATAAAAGCCCAGCCCCTCCAGGGGTGAGTACATATTTATAGCTTTTAGGAAATTAGCATAATTGATTAAGAGCACCAATAAGGAGAACAAGTGGCGATTCAATTCCCCCTCAGGTCCAGCCCCTTCCCTGGAGCCCCCCTCTCAGCACTGGCTGCACTCTGCTTATGAAAATGTACCTCAGAGTTGTTCTCGGCCTTGGTTCCCAGGAAGAACTGCGATAGGACAGGGCCTTGCAACCCCCTGGGGCTTGGAGCTCTGGAATTTGTTTTGTCTTTCTGCTTAGGGAAAGGCTATGGAAAGGTACTGGAAAAACTAGCTATTAATATAGTAGGCTACAGAGCCACAAAAATATGTGCAGAGAGTACAGAGAACATATAAAAGAAAAAAGGCAGAAACCAAACGGCATCATTCCCCCCTTTTTTAGAGACTAACAAGACTCTGTCTTGTCTAGTCTCTACTCTGCATTCAACCATACCTCTGGTTTATACAACTGGCTATCCCACTAGTTGTTACACAGATGCTAATTATAACTACAGTTACTATGAACATTTCTTTTATCTAGGTTCAGTTTGGTAACCATGAAGTGAGTGTACTGAAGATATTCAAGGTTCAGTAAGCTCTTTTGAGAGTTACTTGGTGTAGAATTTGAGTTTGCTTTCAAATTTCAACCAAATTTCTAAAAAAATTTTTCATTCAGATTTGCATAAGAACAACAACTAGTGTTAATGATTTTGTGGCTAGTAGGAAATTAAGAGCTATTTTGTTTTGTCAACAGCCTTTAATATGATTAAACATTACATTTGGAATCACAGCTCCATGGCACAGGCCCAATCTTTATCTTGGGGCAAAACTTACCAGGCCAGATTCTCAACTTTGACAAGTTGTCCTTATGAAGAGCTTTGGGATACATTTTGGACTAGAGTTACATGCAAATTTTAGGACCAAATTTGAATCACGGTTACCAACTGTACAGATAAGAGGTACAAAAGAACAGTTTAAATCATATCATCTCAATTTGTATCAGGCTCTGTTTTCTGGCTGTCTATGGAGCAGACGTCTTCTTAACTCTGGAGCAGTGAATTCAAGGCTCTCTGCCAGCAGCTTTGGAGTTGGTGAGGGTAGTCCGGACTTGGAATGACTCTTTTTACTTAGCTCGTAAGATTACTGTCCCTTCATCAACATAATCGTCTCTAGGCACTTGAATAGTGCTGGTCTTCCTGTCCTTCTAATGACTTGCTCAGCTAATCTTCATTGATATAATCATCAGCTTGTGTTGATGTACATTTGATGTAACACTTTTCCTCATGTTACCTGTCGTGTTTTAGCATAACCTGTCTTTTGTTTGCCATCTCGCATAAGCTGCTCTCATCTGCATACAGCTCAGTCTGCACATCTTCAGGCTGCTCGCTGGAATAGGCTTCTTCCCATGTCTGCAACGCAGAACTTTAAATACTATCAGTTAGCTGAACAGAATATCTAGGATGACAGCAAACGTTTTCAGATAAATTATCCAGTTCAGTAGCATGGCATAGGGTCCATGTCTTCTATGTTCACATAACAAACTTACAGTGGGTTGCATGCAACTGTTGGATGTATCAATTCTTTGCTGCTGGTTGGATGCAGCAATTTTCAGTTGCTGACTGCCCTAGTTCTCCAGTTTCAGGATTATTTTACATAATAGTAAAGAGTCCTTGGTCTTTTTTACTCACAAGGATACAGGAGAAAGTCTTTTACAAATTTAACTCAGTAAACCATTCTAAGATATTTGTTAACACAGGACTCTGCTTACTTATAGCATGGTTTAAGGGAGCCTAAAAACGGCTTCTTGTTCTTTGGGCTCGGTGTTTCCCTTTTGAGTGCTTACCAGAGCAGACAAAGAGCGCTCGCTGCCCTCGCACGGCCGGGGACGGGCGCGGCATGCGGGCACCCCCGCCCAGGGGCACCCCCGGCTCGCCCGCGCTCGGCCCGTGCTGCTGCTCACAGCGGCTCTCGGGTGTCCTTAAAACAAGCTCGTTACTGTGGAAAGTGCGATAGGGCCGTTCCTGCTCTTAGATCTCACACTCCCGGCCCGCTCTGGGCCGGTGCGGGCGGGGCCCAGGAGCAGCGAGTGAGCCGGGCCGTGGCCGCGCAGCGGCGGCCCCGCCTCCGCCAGAGCAGGGCCGAAGCAGCGCAGCGGCAGCCCCGGTCCCGGTTCGCTTCCTGGGACCGCTCCCCCGCGCATCCCCCGGCCGTGACCAGGGCAATGGCAGGAATCACCTCCGCCCCTCTCAGAGCGGCTGGTGCCCCGCTTCTGTCACGGGGGAGTGACCGCCCTGCTCGCGGAGCCGTCCCGGAAGTCCGGGAGTCGCCCTTGCCTTAAAATCTTGGAAAAACTTTTTACAGATGGAACATAGAAAGTGGGGGCTTCTCCCCCTTCCCTTACAATGGTGCGAACCGAGCTTTCTCGGCCGTTCCACAAAACTTGCTGGAAGCGAGGATCTCTCCCTCGCCTCCCACTAAGGAGCAGGCTGGACACCCAGCCTCTCCACAGACCTGTAGGAAGCGAGGATTTCTCACTCGCCTCCCACCAAGAGCAGCTGACCCAGCGCTCCACAAACCTGTAGAAGTGGGAATCTCTCCCCAGCCTCCCACCAAGGAGCAGGCTGGACACCCAGCCGCTCCACAAACCTGTAGGAAGTGGGAATCTCTCCCCAGCCTCCCACCAAGGAGCAGGCTGACACCCAGCCGCTCCACAAACCTGTAGGAAGTGGGAATCTCTCCCCAGCCTCCCACCAAGGAGCAGGCTGGACACCCAGCCGCTCCACAAACCTGTAGGAAGCGGGGCCCATCCCCCACCTCCTACCAAGAAGCAGACCAGGCCTCCCCCGGCCGCTCCATGCCCAGATGTCTCCAGGCCAGCTTTCAATTCAAAACTCGCATGTGCTAAACATGAAATAAACTTTCGCACTGTGATTTGCTTTTCTCTACCAGTGAACAATCTCAGCCGAGATCACACACCCGCCTCCTCCCCACCAGCCGATCTCTGGGCAGGTTGGAAAATCGGCAACAGGAAAAACTTGGAGAAATGATTTCAAAAGCAAATTTTCTCACCACCACGCCAGGTTGTCCTGGGATCGCTAACAATTACTGACTTTAAACAGATACACAATACATAAACAATACACACACATACAAACTACACACTACACAACAAAAAGAACCACCTTTATACTACCTCCTGTGGGATCTTGGAACCATGGTGTCTCGACCTCAGGCCCGTGGCAGGGAATTCTTTAGATTGCTGTCAGAAAGGAATTCCTTGCAGGATGTTTTCGGTCCAGAGGAAGGGTACCAGGTTCTCGTGTCCCTTCTGGGTGTGCCAAATAACTGTTGCCTTTTCCCCCAGCCTGGAAAAGAAACTCGAGATCATTTTAGCAAGGAGGTAATATAAAAGGGGATCTTTATTTTTAAGGTCTTCAGGAGCAGTTATGGAAAGGTGTCCATAAAAGCCCAGCCCCTCCAGGGGTGAGTACATATTTATAGCTTTAGGAAATTAGCATAATTGATAAGAAGCACAATAAGGAAACCAAGTGGCGATTCAATTCCCCCTCAGTCCAGCCCCTTCCCCTCAGCGTCCAGCCCCTTCCTGGAGCCCCCCTCTCAGCACTGGGCTCACTCTGCTTATGATAAATCGCTACCTCAGGGGAAAGGTTTGGTTCCTTCGGGGGCCTTTGGGGGGTTTTTCCCAGGAAGGAGGGGGAGGAAAAAAAACTTTTGAGGGAAGGGGGAAAACAAAGGGGGCCTTGAACCCCCTGGGGCTTGGAGCTCTGCGAATTTGTTTTGTCTTCTGCTTAGGAAAGGCTATGGAAAGCGTACTGGGAAAAACTAGCCTATTAATATAGTAGGCTACCCAGAGACCACAAAAATATGTGCAGAGATACAGAGAACTTATAAAAGAAAAAAGGCAGTAACCTAACGGCATCACCGGGAGCACAGTGCCTTAGGGCCGGGACACAAAAAGTGTCCCTTTTCTCTGAGAAAGATAGCTCTGCCCCCCAGTTTCTTGATGTCAGTTTGGAGGAGGGTTTTGGCCTAGCAAGGGCAGCCAGTGTCCTAGTCGGTGGCAGCTTGGGTCTGCGAGGGATCTTGCTCCATGCGGAATTTGAAGAGGCGGCAGTCGACTCCCAGACATGGGGCCTACGATACAAATGATGGCACTTTGGCACGTGAAAGAAAACTTAGGCCCCAAGATTCATGATGTCAGTTTGGAGGAGGGTTTTAGCCCTACAAATGCAACCAGAGTCCTGGTTGATGGCAGCTTGCGTCAGCGAATAATCTTGATCCATACGGAAATTCAGGTGCGTCCAGCAGCAGAGTGCACTTAGGGCCAGGACACAAAAAGTGGTCCCTTTTCTCTGCAGAAAGAGAACTCTGTCCCCCCAGCTTCGTGATGTCAGTTTGGGCAGGAGGGTTTTGGCCCTGGCAAGGCAGCCAGGGTCCCTGTCGGTGGGCAGCTTGGGTCTGGCGAGGAATCTTGATCCATTTACGGAATTTGAAGTACGCAGCAGGGAGCAGAGCGCCCTTGGGGCAGGGACACAAAAAGTGTCCGTTTTCTCTGAGAAAGAGAACTCTGCCCCCCAGTTTCTTGATGTCAGTTTGGAGGAGGGTTTTGGCCCTGCAAGGGCAGCCAGGGTCCTGTTAGGTGGCAGCTTGGGTCTGCGAGGAATCTTAATCCATGCGGAATTTCAGCATGCGGCTGTCAACTCCCAGATATGTGGCCTTCGATGCAACAATGGCGTATTTCCATGTGAAAGAAAACTCAGTCCCCCAGATGCATGATGCCAGTTTTTAGGAGGCATTTAGCCCTACAATTGCAGCCAGAGTTCTAGCTGATGGCAGCTTGGGTCTGGGAAGGATCTTGATCCATGCGGCATTTCAGGTGGCGTCCGGTGTTGCCTTTTCCCCCAGCCTGGAAAAGAAACTCGAGATCATTTTAGCAAGGAAGTAATATAAAAGGGGATCGTTATTTTGAAGGTCTTCAGGAGCAGTTATGGAAAGGTGTCCATAAAAGCCCAGCCCCTCCAGGGGTGAGTACATATTTATAGCTTTTAGGAAATTAGCATAATTGATTAAGAGCACCAATAAGGAGAACAAGTGGCGATTCAATTCCCCCTCAGGTCCAGCCCCCTTCCCTGGAGCCCCCCTCTCAGCACTGGCTGCACTCTGCTTATGAAAATGTACCTCAGAGTTGTTCTCGGCCTTGGTTCCCAGGAAGAACTGAGATAGGACAGGGCCTTGCAACCCCCTGGGGCTTGAGCTCTGAATTTGTTGTCTTTCGCTTAGGGAAAGGCTATGGAAAGGTACTGGAAAACTAGCTATTAATATAGTAGGCTCACAGCATCCACAAAAATATGGCAAGAGAGTACAGGAACATATAAAAGAAAAAAGCAGAAAACCAAACTGGCATCATTCCCCCTTTTAGAGGACTAACAAGACTCTGTCTTGTTTCTAGTCTCTACTCGCATTCAACCATACCTCTGGTTTATTACAACTGGGCTTATCCACTAGTTGTTACACAGATGTAATTATAACTACAGCTACTATGAACATTTCTTTTATCTAGGTTCAGTTTGTTAACCATGAAGTGAGTGTACTGAAGATATTCAAGGTTCAGTAGGCTTTTTTGAGAGTTACTTGGTGTAGAATTTGAGTTTGCTTTCAAATTTCAACCAAATTTCTAAAAAAATTTTTCATTCAGATTTGCATAAGAACAACAACTAGTGTTAATGATTTTGTGGCTAGTAGGAAATTAAGAGCTATTTTGTTTTGTCAACAGCCTTAATATGATTAAACATTACATTTGGAACTCACAGCTCATGGGCACAGCCCAATCTTTATCTTGGCAAACTTACCAGGCCAGATTCTCAACTTGACAAGTTTCCTTATGAAGAGCTTTGGATACATTTTGAACTAAGTTACATGCAAATTTTAGGACCAAATTTGAATCACGGTTACCAACTGTACAGATAAGAGGTACAAAAGAACAGTTTAAATCATATCATCTCAATTTGTATCAGTCTCTTTTTTCTTGCTGTCTATGGAGCAGACGTCTTCTTAACTCTGGAGCAGTGAATTCAAGGCTCTCTGCCAGCAGCTTTGGATTTGGTGAGGGTAGTCAGGACTTGGAATGACTCCTTTTACTTAGCTCGTAAGATTACTGTCCCTTCATTCAACATAGACTCAGTCTCTAGGATTGAATAGTTGCTAGTCTTCCTTCCTTCTAGATGACTTTGCTCAGTTCTAGTTCTTTCATTGATATAATCAGTTCAGCTTTTTGTGATGGTACATTTGATGGTAACACTTTTCTCATGGTTACCTGGTTTCAGTGTTGTACTGCATAACCTGTCTTGTTGCCATCTCGCATGAAGCTGCTCTCATCTGCATTCACAGCTTTCCCAGAGCGGCACAAATCTTATCAGGTCTTGCTATAGAACTGGAATAGGCTTCTCCATGGTCGTCAAACAGTCAGACTTAAATACATTATCAGTTAGTGCTGTGAACAGACATACTAGGATTGACAGCAAACTTTTTCAGAATAACATTATCCAGTTTCAGTAGCATGGCATAGGGTCCATGTCTTCTATGTTCACAGAACAAACTTACAGTGGGTGGCATGCAACTGTTGGATGTATCAATTCTTGGCTGCTGGTTGGATGCAGCAATTTTCAGTTGCTGACTGCCCTAGTTCTCCAGTTTCAGGATTTTTTTACATAATAGTAAAGAGTCCTTGGTCTTTTTTACTCACAAGGATACAGGAGAAGGTCTTTTACAAATTTAACTCAGTAAACCATTCTAAGATATTTGTTAACACAGGACTCTGCTTACTTTTAGCATGGTTTAAGGGAGCCTAAAAACGGCTTCTTGTTCTTTGGGCTCGGTGTTTCCCTTTTGAGTGCTTACCAGAGCAGACAAAGAGCGCTCGCTGCCCTCGCACGGCCGGGGACGGGCGCGGCATGCGGGCACCCCCGCCCAGGGGCACCCCCGGCTCGCCCGCGCTCGGCCCGTGCTGCTGCTCACAGCGGCTCTCGGGTGTCCTTAAAACAAGCTCGTTACTGTGGAAAGTGCGATAGGGCCGTTCCTGCTCTTAGATCTCACACTCCCGGCCCGCTCTGGGCCGGTGCGGGCGGGGCCCAGGAGCAGCGAGTGAGCCGGGCCGTGGCCGCGCAGCGGCGGCCCCGCCTCCGCCAGAGCAGGGCCGAAGCAGCGCAGCGGCAGCCCCGGTCCCGGTTCGCTTCCTGGGACCGCTCCCCCGCGCATCCCCCGGCCGTGACCAGGGCAATGGCAGGAATCACCTCCGCCCCTCTCAGAGCGGCTGGTGCCCCGCTTCTGTCACGGGGGAGTGACCGCCCTGCTCGCGGAGCCGTCCCGGAAGTCCGGGAGTCGCCCTTGCCTTAAAATCTTGGAAAAACTTTTTACAGATGGAACATAGAAAGTGGGGGCTTCTCCCCCTTCCCTTACAATGGTGCGAACCGAGCTTTCTCGGCCGTTCCACAAAACTTGCTGGAAGCGAGGATCTCTCCCTCGCCTCCCACTAAGGAGCAGGCTGGACACCCAGCCTCTCCACAGACCTGTAGGAAGCGAGGATTTCTCACTCGCCTCCCACCAAGGAGCAGGCTGGGCACCCAGCCGCTCCACAAACCTGTAGGAAGTGGGAATCTCTCCCCAGCTTCCCACCAAGGAGCAGGCTGGGCACCCAGCCGCTCCACAAACCTGTAGGAAGTGGGAATCTCTCCCCAGCCTCCCACCAAGGAGCAGGCTGGACACCCAGCCGCTCCACAAACCTGTAGGAAGTGGGAATCTCTCCCCAGCCTCCCACCAAGGAGCAGGCTGGACACCCAGCCGCTCCACAAACCTGTAGGAAGCGGGGCCCATCCCCCACCTCCTACCAAGAAGCAGACCAGGCCTCCCCCGGCCGCTCCATGCCCAGATGTCTCCAGGCCAGCTTTCAATTCAAAACTCGCATGTGCTAAACATGAAATAAACTTTCGCACTGTGATTTGCTTTTCTCTACCAGTGAACAATCTCAGCCGAGATCACACACCCGCCTCCTCCCCACCAGCCGATCTCTGGGGCAGGTTGGAAAATCGGCAACAGGAAAAACTTGGAGAAATGATTTCAAAAGCAAATTTTCTCACAACCACGCCAGTTTGTCCTGGGATCGCTAACAATTACTGACTTTAAACAGATACACAATACATAAACAATACACACACATACAAACTACACACTACACAACGAAAAGAACCACCTTTATACTACCTCCTGTGGGATCTTGGAACCATGGTGTCTCGACCTCAGGCCCGTGGCAGGGAATTCTTTAGATTGCTGTCAGAAAGGAATTCCTTGCAGGATGTTTTCGGTCCAGAGGAAGGGTACCAGGTTCTCGTGTCCCTTCTGGGTGTGCCAAATAACTGTTGCCTTTTCCCCCAGCCTGGAAAAGAAACTCGAGATCATTTTAGCAAGGAGGTAATATAAAAGGGGATCTTTATTTTGAAGGTCTTCAGGAGCAGTTATGGAAAGGTGTCCATAAAAGCCCAGCCCCTCCAGGGGTGAGTACATATTTATAGCTTTTAGGAAATTAGCATAATTGATTAAGAGCACCAATAAGGAGAACAAGTGGCGATTCAATTCCCCCTCAGGTCCAGCCCCTTCCCTGGAGCCCCCCTCTCAGCACTGGCTGCACTCTGCTTATGAAAATGTACCTCAGAGTTGTTCTCGGCCTTGGTTCCCAGGAAGAACTGAGATAGGACAGGGCCTTGCAACCCCCTGGGGCTTGGAGCTCTGGAATTTGTTTTGTCTTTCTGCTTAGGGAAAGGCTATGGAAAGGTACTGGAAAAACTAGCTATTAATATAGTAGGCTACAGAGCCACAAAAATATGTGCAGAGAGTACAGAGAACATATAAAAGAAAAAGGCAGAAACCAAACGGCATCACCGGGAGCACAGTGCCTTAGGGCCGGGACACAAAAAGTGTCCCTTTTCTCTGAGAAAGAGAACTCTGCCCCCCAGTTTCTTGATGTCAGTTTGGAGGAGGGTTTTGCCGCTGCAAGGGCAGCCAGGGTCCTTCTCGGTGGCAGCTTGGGTCTGTGAGGGATCCAGCTCCATGCAGAATTTGAAGAGGCGGCAGTCGACTTCCCGACATGGGCGCGCTACGATACAAATGATGGCAATTTACCACGTGAAGGAAACTTAGGCCCCCAGATTCATGAAATCAGTTGTCTGGGGGTTTTTAGCCCTACAAATGCAACCAGAGTCCTGGTTGATGGCAGCTTGCGTCAGCGAATAATCTTGATTCATACGGAATTTCAGGTGGCTTCAGGGAGCACAGTGCCTTAGGGCCGGGACACAAAAAGTGTCCGTTTTCTCTGAGAAAGAGAACTCTGCCCCCAGTTTCGTGATGTCAGTTTGGAGGAGAGTATTGGCCCTGCAAGGGCAGCCAGGGTCCGCTGTCGGTGGGCAGCTTGGTCTGCGCGAGGAATCTTGAATTCCATACGGATTTTGAAAGAACGCAGCAGAGAGCAGAGTGCCTAGGGCCGGGACACAAAAAGTGTCCCTTTTATCTGAGAAAGAGAACTCTGCCCCCAGTTTCTTGATGTCAGTTGGGAGGATGGTTTTGGCCCTGCAAGGGCAGCCAGGGTCCTTGTTGGTGGCAGCTTGGGTCTGCGAGGAATCTTAATCCATGCGGAATTTCAGCATGCGGCTGTCAACTCCTAGATATGTGGCCTTCGATGCAAACAATGGCGCTTTTCCATGTGAAAGAAAACTCAGTCCCCCAGATGCATGATGCCAGTTTAGGAGGCATTTAGCCCTACAATTGCAGCCAGAGTTCTACCTGATGGCAGCTTGGGTCTGGGAAGGATCTTGATCCATGCTGCATTTCAGGTGGCGTCCGGTGTTGCCTTTTCCCCCAGCCTGGAAAAGAAACTCGAGATCATTTTAGCAAGGAGGTAATATAAAAGGGGATCTTTATTTTGAAGGTCTTCAGGAGCAGTTATTGAAAGGTGTCCATAAAAGCCCAGCCCCTCCAGGGGTGAGTACATATTTATAGCTTTTAGGAAATTAGCATGATTAAGAGCACCAATAAGGAGAACAAGTGGCGATTCAATTCCCCCTCAGGTCCAGCCCCCTTCCCTGGAGCCCCCCTCTCAGCACTGGCTGCACTCTGCTTATGAAAATGTACCTCAGAGTTGTTCTCGGCCTTGGTTCCCAGGAAGAACTGAGATAGGACAGGGCCTTGCAACCCCCTGGGGCTTGGAGCTCTGGAATTTGTTTTGTCTTTCTGCTTAGGGAAAGGCTATGGAAAGGTAAACTGGAAAAACTAGCTATTAATTATAGTAGGCTACAGTAGCCACAAAAATATGTGCAGAGAGTACAGAGAAATATAAAAAGAAAAAAGGCAGAACCAAACGGGCATCAACCGGGAGCACAGTGCCTTAGGGGCCGGGACACAAAAATGTCCCTTTTCTCTGAGAAGAGAACTCATGCCCCCCAAGTTTCTTGATGTCAGTTTTGGTAGGAGGGGTTTTGTGCCCTGCAAGGGCAGCCACGTGTCCTCTAGTGTGGAGCTTGGGTCTGCGAGGATCTTGCTCCATGCGGAATTTGAAGAGGCGGCAGCGACTCCTAGACATGGGGCGCTACGACACAATGATGCACACTTTTTGTGCAGCGTGAAAGAAAACTTAGGCCCCCAGATTCATGATGTCGTTTGGTGAGGGGTTTTGGCCCTACAAATGACCAGAGTCCTGGTTGATGGATGCTTGCGTCAGCGAATAATTCTGATCCATACGGAATTTCAGGTGGCGTCCGGGAGCAGAGTGCCTTAGGGCCGGGACACATAAAGTGTCCCTTTTCTCTGAGAAAGAGAACTCTGCCCCCCAGTTCTTTGATGTCAGTTTGGAGGAGGGTTTTGGCCCTGCAAGGGCAGCCAGGGTCCTTGTCGGTGGCAGCTTGGGTATGCGAGGAATCTTGATCCATGCAGAATTTCAGGAGGCAGCAGGGAGCACAGTGCCTTAGGGCCAGGATACAAAAAGTTTCCCTTTTCTCTGGGAAAGGGAACTCTGCCCCAGTTCTTTGATGTCAGTTGGAGGAGGGTTTTTGGCCTGCAAAGGGCAGCGCAGGTCCTTGTTTGGTGCAGCTATGGGTCTGCGAGGATTTAATCCATGCGGAATTTCAGCATGCGGGCTGTCAACTCCAGATATGTGGCCTTCGATGCAAACATGGGGCATTCCATGTGAAGAAAACTCAGTCCCCCAGAGCATGATGCCAGTTTTTAGGAGGCATTTAGCCCTACAATTGCAGCCAGAGTTCTAGCTGATGGCAGCTTGGGTCTGGGAAGATCTTGATCCATGCCTGGGCATTTCAGAGTGGCGTCCGTGTTGCCTTTTCCCTCAGCCTGGAAAAGAAACTCGAGATCATTTTAGCAAGGAGGTAATATAAAAGGGGATCTTTATTTTTAAGGTCTTCAGGAGCAGTTATGGAAAGGTGTCCATAAAAGCCCACCCCCTCCAGGGGTGAGTACATATTTATAGCTTTTAGGAAATTTGCATAATTGATTAAAAGCACCAATAAGGAGAACAAGTGGTGATTCAATTCCCCCCCAGGTCCAGCCCCTTCTCTGGAGCCCCCTCTCAGCACTGGCTCTACTTTGTTTATGAAAATGTACCTCAGAGTTGTTCTCGGCCTTGGTTCCCAGGAAGAACTGAGATAGGACAGGGCCTTGCAACCCCCTGGGGCTTGGAGCTCTGGAATTTGTTTTGTCTTTCTGCCTAGGGAAAGGCTATGGAAAGGTACTGGAAAAACTAGCTATTAATATAGTAGGCTACAGAGCCACAAAAATATGGGCAGAGAGTACAGAGAACATATAAAGAAAAAAGGCAGAAACCAAACGGCATCATTCCCCCCTTTTTTAGAGACTAACAAGACTCTGTCTTGTCTAGTCTCTACTCTGCGTTCAACCATACCTCTGGTTTTTACAACTGGCTATCCCACTAGTTGTTACACAGATGCTAATTATAACTACAGTTACTATGAACATTTCTTTTATCTAGGTTCAGTTTGGTAACCATGAAGTGAGTGTACTGAAGATATTCAAGGTTCAGTAAGCTCTTTTGAGAGTTACTTGGTGTAGAATTTGAGTTTGCTTTCAAATTTCAAACAAATTTCTAAAAAAAATTTTCATTCAGATTTGCATAAGAACAACAACTAGTGTTAATGATTTTGTGGCTAGTAGGAAATTAAGAGCTATTTTGTTTTGTCAACAGCCTTTAATATGATTAAACATTACATTTGAAATCACAGCTCCATGGGCACAGGCCCAATCTTTATCTTGGGGCAAAACTTACCAGGCCAGATTCTCAACTTTGACAAGTTGTCCTTATGAAGAGCTTTTTGATACATTTTGGACTAGAGTTACATGCAAATTTTAGGACCAAATTTGAATCACGGTTACCAACTGTACAGATAAGAGGTACAAAAGAACAGTTTAAATCTTATCATCTCAATTTGTATCAGTCTCTGTTTTCTGGCTGTCTATGGAGCAGACGTCTTCTTAACTCTGGAGCAGTGAATTCAAGGCTCTCTGCCAGCAGCTTTGGATTTGGTGAGGGTAGTCAGGACTTGGAATGACTCCTTTTACTTAGCTCGTAAGATTACTGTCCCTTCATTCAACATAGACTCAGTCTCTAGCTTAATAGTTGCTAGTCTTCCTTCCTCTAGATGACTTGCTCAGTTCTAATCTTCATTGATATAATCAGTTCAGCTTTTTGTGATGGTACATTGATGGAACACTTTTCCATGGTACCTGCGTTCGTGGTTTGTTACTGCAAACCTGCTCTTTTGTTTGCCATCTCGCATGAAGCTGCTCTCATCTGCAACAGCTCCCAGGCTGGCACATCTTCAGGTCTGCTCTGCTGGAATGGTCTGCAAACATCCAGACTTAAATACATTATCAGTTAAGTGCTGGGAAAGCATACTAGGATGACAGCAAAAACGTTTCAGAATAACATTATCCAGTTCAGAGCATGCATAGGTCATGTCTTCTATGTTCACAGAAGAAACTTACAGTGGTTGCATGCAACGTTGGATGTATCAATTCTTGGCTGCTGGTGGATGCAGCAATTTTCAGTGCTGACTGCCCTAGTTCTCCAGTTTCAGGATTATTTTACATAATAGTAAAGAGTCCTTGGTCTTTTTTACTCACAAGGATACAGGAGAAGGTCTTTTACAAATTTAACTCAGTAAACCATTCTAAGATAATTGTTAACACAGGACTCTGCTTACTTATAGCATGGTTTAAGGGAGCCTAAAAACGGCTTCTTGTTCTTTGGGCTCGGTGTTTCCCTTTTGAGTGCTTACCAGAGCAGACAAAGAGCGCTCGCTGCCCTCGCACGGCCGGGGACGGGCGCGGCATGCGGGCACCCCCGCCCAGGTGCACCCCCGGCTCGCCCGCGCTCGGCCCGTGCTGCTGCTCACAGCAGCTCTCGGGTGTCCTGAAAACAAGCTCGTTACTGTGGAAAGTGCGATAGGGCCGTTCCTGCTCTTAGATCTCACACTCCCGGCCCGCTCTGGGCCGGTGCGGGCGGGGCCCAGGAGCAGCGAGTGAGCCGGGCCGTGGCCGCGCAGCGGCGGCCCCCGCCTCCGCCAGAGCAGGGCCGCCGCTGCGCAGCGGCAGCCCCGGTCCCGGTTCGCTTCCTGGGACCGCTCCCCCGCGCATCCCCCGGCCGTGACCAGGGCAATGGCAGGAATCACCTCCGCCCCTCTCAGAGCGGCTGGTGCCCGCTTCTGTCACGGGGGAGTGACCGCCCTGCTCGCGGAGCCGTCCCGGAAGTCCGGGAGTCGCCCTTGCCTTAAAATCTTGGAAAAACTTTTTACAGATGGAACATAGAAAGTGGGGGCTTCTCCCCCTCCCTTACAATGGTGCGAACCGAGCTTTCTCGGCCGTTCCACAAAACTTGCTGGAAGCGAGGATCTCTCCCTCGCCTCCCACTAAGGAGCAGGCTGGACACAAAGCCACTCCACA
>JAVTVJ010004447.1:0-10367 GCA_034509425.1 Eopsaltria australis | reverse complement strand
TTTTGTGTCCCAGCCCTAAGGCACTCTGCTCCCGGACGCCACCTGAAATTCCGTATGGATCAAGATTCCTGGCTGATGCAAGCTGCCAGCAACTAGAACTCTGGCTGCAATTGTAGGGCTAAATGCCTCCTAAAAACTGGCATCATGGATTTGGGAGACTGAGTTTTCTTTCACGTGGATAAGTGCCATCATTTGTATCGTAGGCCCCATGTCTGGGACTCGACAGCCGCCTCTTCAAATTCCACATGGAGCAAGATCCATCACAGACCCAAGCTGCCACCGAGAAGAACCTTGGCTGCCCTTGCAGGGCCATAACCCTCCTCCAAACTGACATCAAGAAAGTGGGGGGCAGAGTTCTCTTTCTCAGAGAAAAGGGACACTTTTTGTGTCCCGGCCCTAAGGCACTGTGCTCCCAGATGCCTCCTGAAATTCCGTATGGATCAAGATCCCTCATAGACACAAGCTGCCACTGACAAGGACCCTGGCTGCCCTTGCAGGGCCAAAACCCTCCTCCAAACTGACGTCAGGAAACTGGGGGGCAGAGTTCTCTTTCTCAGAGAAAAGGGACACTTTTTGTATCGCGGTCCTAAGGCACTGTGCTCTCTGCTGCCTGCTGAAATTCCGTATGGATCAAGATTCCTCGCAGACGAGAGCTGCTACCGAAAAGGACCCTGGCTGCCTTTGCAAGGCCAAAACCCTCCTCCAAACTGACATCAAGAAACTGGGGGGCAGACTTCTCTTTCTCAGAGAAAAGGGACACTTTTTGTGTCCCGGCCCTAAGGCACTGTGCTCCTTGCTGCCTCCTGAAAATTCATAAGGATCAAGATTCCTCGCAGACCCCAGCTGCCACCGACAAGGACCCTGGCTGCCCTTGCCGGGCTAAAACCCTCCTCCAAACTGACATCAAGAAAGTGGGGGGCAGAGTTCTCTTTCTCAGAGAAAAGGGACACTTTTTGTGTCCCAGGCTCTAAGGCACTCTGCTCCCGGACGCTACCTGAAATGCCACATGGATCAAGATCCTTCCCAGACCCAAGCTGCCATCAACTAGAACTCTGGCTGCAATTGTAGGGCTAAATGCCTCCTAAAAACTGCCAACATGGATCTGGGAGACTGAGTTTTCTTTCACGTGGAAAAGTGCCGTCATTTGTATCGTAGGCCCCATGTCTGGGAGTCGACAGCCGCCTCTACAAATTCCGCATGGAGCAAGATCCATCACAGACCAAGCTGCCACTGACAAGGACCCTGGCTGCCCTTGCAGGGCCAAAACCCTCCTCCAAACTGACATCAAGAAACTGGGGGGCAGAGTTCTCTTTCTCAGAGAAAAGGGACACTTTTTGTGTCCCGGCCCTAAGGCACTGTGTTCCCTGCTGCCTCCTGAAATTCCGTATGGATCAAGATCCCTCGCAGACCCAAGCTGCCACCGACAAGGACCCTGGCTGCCCTTGCAGGGCCAAAACCCTCCTCCAAACTGACATCAAGAAACTGGGGGGCAGAGTTCTCTTTCTCAGAGAAAAGGGACACTTTTTGTGTCCCGGCCCTAAGGCACTGTGCTCCCTGCTTCCTCCTGAGAATCCGTATGGATCAAGATTCCTCGCAGACCCAAGCTGCCACACAAGGACCCTGGCTGCCCTTGCAGGGCCAAAACCCTCCTCCAAACTGACATCAAGAAAGTGGGGGGCAGAGTTCTCTTTCTCAGAGAAAAGGGACACTTTTTGTGTCCCAGCCCTAAGCACTGTTCTCCCGGATGCCTCGTGAAATTCTGTATGGAGCAAGATCCCTCACAGACCCAAGCTGCCACCGACAAGGACCCTGGCTGCCCTTGCAGGGCCAAAACCCTCCTCCAAACTGACGTCAGGAAACTGGGGGCAGAGTTCTCTTTCTCAGAGAAAAGGGACACTTTTTGTGTCCCGGCCCTAAGGCACTGTGCTCCCTGCTTCCTCCTGAGAATCCGTATGGATCAAGATTCCTCGCAGACCCAAGCTGCCACACAAGGACCCTGGCTGCCCTTGCAGGGCCAAAACCCTCCTCCAAACTGACATCAAGAAAGTGGGGGGCAGAGTTCTCTTTCTCAGAGAAAAGGGACACTTTTTGTGTCCCGGCCCTAAGGCACTGTGCTTCCGGACTACACCTGAAATTCCGTATGAATCAAGATTATTTGCTGACGCAAGCTGCCATCAACCAGGACTCTGGTTGCATTTGTAGGGCTAAAACCCTCCACCAAACCGATATCATGAATCTGGGGGCCTAAGTTTTCTTTCACGTGGATAAGTGCCATCATTTGTATCGTAGGCCCCCTGTCTGGGAGTCGACTGCCGCCTCCTCAAATTCCGCATGGAGCAAGATCCCCCACAGACACAAACTGCCACCGACTAGGACCCTAGCTGCCCTTGCAGGGCCAAAACCCTCCTCCAAACTGACATCAAGAAAGTGGGGGGCAGAGTTCTCTTTCTCAGCGAAAAGGGACACTTTTTGTGTCCCGGCCCTAAGGCACTGTACTCCCGGATGCCTCCTGAAATGCCGCATGGATCAAGATCCTTCCCAGACCCGAGCTGCCATCAACTAGAACTCTGGCTGCAATTCTAGGGCTAAATGCCTCCTAAAAACTGGCATCATGCATCTGGGGGGCTGAGTTTTCTTTCACATGGAAAAGCGCCATTGTTTGTATCGAAGGCCACATATCTGGGAGTTGACAGCCGCATGCTGAAATTCCACATGGATTAAGATTCCTTGCAGACCCAAGCTGCCACCAAAAGGGACACTGACTGCCTTTGCAGGGCCAAAACCCTCCTCCAAACTGACATCAAGAAAGTGGGGGGCAGAGTTCTCTTTCTCAGAGAAAGGGGACACTTTTTGTGTCCATGCTCTAAGGCACTGTGCTCCCTGCTTCCTCCTGATATTCCGTATGGAGCAAGATTCCTCGCAGACCCAAGCTGCCACCGACAGGGACCCTGGCTGCCCTTGCAGGGCCAAAACCCTCCTCCAAACTGACATCAAGAAACTGGGGGGCAGAGTTCTCTTTCTCAGAGAAAAGGGACACTTTTTGTGTCCCGGCCCTAAGGCACTTTTCCCCTCGGACGCCACCTGAAATGCCGCATGGATGAAGATCCTTCCCAGACCCAAGCTGCCATCAACTAGAACTCTGGCTGCAATTGTAGGGATAAATGCCTCCTAAAAACTGGCATCATGCATCTGGGGGATTGGGTTTTCTTTAACTTGGAAATGCGCCATTGTTTGTATCGAAGTCCACATATCTGGGAGTTGACAGCCGCATGCTGAATTTCCACATGGATTAGGATTCCTTGCAGACCCAAGCTGCCACCAACAAGGACCCTGGCTGCCTTTGCAGGGCCAAAACCCTCCTCCAAACTGACATCAAGGAACTGGGGGGCAGAGCCCTCTTTCTCAGAGAAAGGGGACACTTTTTGTGTCCCGGCCCTAAGGCACTCTGCTCACGGACGCCACCTGAAATTCCGTATGGATCAAGATTTTTCGCTGACGCAAGCTGCCATCAACCAGGACTCTGGTTGCATTTGTAGGGCTAAAACCCTCCACCAAACCGACATCATGAATCTGGGGGCCTAAGTTTTCTTTCACGTGGAAAAGTGCCATCATTTGTATCGTAGGCCCCCTGTTCTGGGAGTCGACTGCCGCCTCTTCAAGCTGCCACCGACAAGGACCCTGGCTGCCCTTGCAGGGCCAAAACCCTCCACCAAACTGACGTCAGAAAACGGGGGCGCAGAGTTCTCTTTCCCAGAGAAAAGGGACACATTTTGTGTCCCGGCCCTATGGCACTGTTCTCCCTGCTGCCTGCTGAAATTCCGCATGGATCAAGATTCCTCGCAGACCCAAGCTGACACCGACAAGGACCCTGGCTGCCCTTGCAGGGCCAAAACCCTCCTCCAAACTGACATCAAGAAACTGGGGGGCCAGAGTTCTCTTTCTCAGAGAAAAGGGACACTTTTTGTGTCCCGGCCCTAAGGCACTGTGCATCCGCTGCTGCTCCTGAAAATTCGTGGATCAAGATTCCTCGCAGGCCCAAGCTGCCACCGACAAGGACCCTGGCTGCCCTTGCAGGGCCAAAACCCTCTCCCAAACTGACATCAAGAAAGTGGGGGGCAGAGTTCTCTTTCTCAGAGAAAAGGGACACTTTTTGTGTCCCGGCCCTAAGGCACTCTGCTCCCGGACGCCACCTGAAATGCCGCACGGATCAAGATCCTTCCCAGACCCAAGCTGCATCAACTAGAACTCTGGCTGCAATTGTAGGGCTAAATGCCTCCTAAAAACTGGCATCATGGATCTGGGTGACTGAGTTTTCTTTCACATGGAAAACGCGCATAGCTTGAATCGAAGGCCATATAGGGGGGGGGGGGGGGGGGGGGGGGGGGGGGGGGGGGGGGGGGGGGGGGGGGGGGGAGAGTTGACAATCGCATGCTGAAAATCTGCATGTATTAAGATTCCTCGCAGACACAAGCTGCAACCGACAAGGACCCTGGCTGCCCTTGCAGGGCCAAAACCCTCCTCCAAACTGACATCAAAAACTGGGGGGCAGAGTTCTCTTTCTCAGAGAAAAGGGACACTTTTTGTGTCCCGGCCCTAAGGCACTCTGCTCCCGGACGCCACCTGAAATGCCACACGGATCAAGATCCTTCCCAGACCCAAGCTGCCATCAACTAGAACTCTGGCTGCAAATGTAGGCCTAAATGCCTCCTAAAAACTGGCATCATGCATCTGGGGGACTGAGTTTTCTTTCACTTGGAAAAGCGCCATTGTTTGTATCGAAGGCCACATATCTGGGAGTTGAGAGCCGCATGCTAAAATTCCGCATGGGATCAAGATTCCTCGCAGACCCAAGCAGCCACCGACAAGGACCCTGGCTGCCTTTGCAGGGCCAAACCTCTCCTCCAAACTGACATCAAGAAAGTGGGGGGCAGAGTTCTCTTTCTCAGAGAAAAGGGACACTTTTTGTGTCCCGGCCCTAAGGCACTGTGCTCCCGGACGCCACCTGAAATTCCGGTTGGATCAAGATTATTCGCTGACGCAAGCTGCCATCAACAAGGACTCTGGTTGCATTTGTAGGGCTAAAAACCCCCACCAAACCGACATCATGAAATCTGGGGGCCTTGAAAACAAGTTTTCTTTCATGTGGCAAATGTGCCGCGTATCATTTGTATCCGTAGGGTCCGCGTGTCCTGGGAGTCGACTGCCGCCTCTTCAAATTCCGCATGGAGCAAGATCCTCAGCAGACCAAGCCTGCCACCCGACTAGGAACCTGGCTGCCGATTGCAGGGCCAAAACCTCCTCCAAACTGACATCAAGAAAGTGGGGGGCAAAGAGATTCTCTTTCTCAGAAAACGGACACTTTTTGTATCCCGGCCCTAAGCACTGTGCTCCGGACGCACCTGAAATGCCACATGGATGCAAGATCCTTCCAGACCCAAGCTGCCATCAATAGAACTCTGGGTGCATTTAGGGCTAAATGCCTCCTAAAAACTGGCATCATGCATCTGGAGGACTGAGTTTTCTTTCACATGGAAAAGTGCCATTGTTTGAATCGAAGGCCACATATCTGGGAGTTGACAGCCGCATGCTGAAATTCCGCATGGATTGAGATTCCTCGCAGACCCAAGCTGTAACACACAAGGACCCTGGCTGTCTTTGCAGGGCCAAAACACTCCTCCAAACTGACATCAAGAAACTGGGGGGCAGAGCTCTCTTTCTCAGAGAAAAGGGACACTTTTTGTGTCCCGGCCCTAAGGCACTGTGCTTCCTGCTGCCTCATGAAATTTCCTATGGATCAAGATTCCTCGCTGTGGCAATATGCCATCAACTAGGACTCTGGTTGCATTTGTAGGGCCAAAACCCTCCTCCAAACTGACATCAAGAAACTGCGGGGCAGAGTTCTCTTTCTCAGAGAAAAGGGACACATTTTGCGTCCTGGCTCTAAGGTACTGTTCTCCCGGACGCCACCTGAAATGCAACACGGATAAAGATCCTTCCCAGACCCAAGCTGCCATCAGCTAGAACTCTGGCTGCAAATGTAGGGCTAAATGCCTCCTAAAAACTGGCATCATGCATCTGGGGGACTGAGTTTTCTTTCACATGGAAAAGCGCCATCGTTTGTTTTGGAGGCCCATAATTGGAGTTTAGAGCCGCAGTGCTGAAATTCCCACAAGGATATAAGATTCCTTGCAGACCAAGCTGCACCACAAGGACGCGCATGGCTGCCTTTGAGGGCTCAAAACCCTCCTCCAACCTTACATCGAAGGCGAAACTGGGGGGGCAGAGTCTCTTTGCTCAGAGAAAAGAACACTTTTTGTGTCCCGGCCCTAAGGCACTCTGCTCCCTGACGCCACCTGAATTTCCGTATGGAATAAGATTTTTTGCTGACACAAGCTGCCATCAACCAGGACGCTGGTTGCATTTGTAGGGCTAAAACCTCCCACAAAACCGACATCATGAATCTGGGGGCCTAAGTTTTCTTTCACGTGGAAAAGTGCCATCAATTGTATCGTAGGCCCCATGTCTGGGAGTCGACTGCCGCCTCTTCAAATTCCGCATGGAGCAAGATCCCTCGCAGACCCAAGCTGCCACCGACTAGGACACTGGCTTCCCTTGCAGGGCCAAAATCCTCCTCCAAACTGACATCAAGAAACTGGGGGGCAGAGTTCTCTTCTCGAGAAGGGACACATTTGTGTCCCGGCCCTAAGGCACTCTGCTCCCGGACGGCACCTGAAATGCCGCATAGATCAAGATCCTTCCCAGACCCAAGCTGCCATCAACTAGAACTCTGGCTGCAATTGTAGGGCTAAATGCCTCCTAAAAACTGGCATCATGCATCTGGGGGCCTAAATTTTCTTTCACATGGAAAAGCGCCATTGTTTGCATCGAATGCCACATATCTGGGTGTTAACTGCCGCATGCTGAAATTCCGCATGGATTAAGATTCCACGCAGACCCAAGCTGCCACCGACAAGGACCCTGGCTGCCTTTGAAGGGCCAAAACCCTCCTCCAAACTGACATCAAGAAACTGGGGGGCAGAGTTCTCTATCTCAGAGAAAGGGGACACTTTTTGTGTCCCGGCCCTAAGGCACTGTGCCCCCTGCTTCCTCCTGGTATTCCGTATGGACCAGGATTCCTCGCAGACCCAAGCTGCCACCGAAAGGGACCCTGGCTGCCATTGCAGGGCCAAAACCCTCCTCCAAACTGACATCAAGAAACTGGGGGGCAGAGTTCTCTTTCTCAGAGAAAAGGGACATTTTTTGTGTCCTGGCCCTAAGGCACTGTGCTCCCTGCTGCCTCCTGAAAATTCGTATGGATCAAGATTCCTCGCTGAGGCAAGATGCCAAAAACTAGGACTCTGGTTGCATTTGTAGGGCCCAAACCCTCCTCCAAACTGACATCAAGAAACTGCGGGGCAGAGTTCTCTTTCTCAGAGAAAAGGGACACATTTTGCGTCCCGGCTCTAAAACTCTGTGCTCCCGGACGCCACCTGAAATGCCACACGGATAAAGGTCCTTCCCAGACAAAAGCTTCCATCAACTAGAACTCTGGCTGCAAATGTAGGGCTAAATGCCTCCTAAAAACTGGCATCATGCATCTGGGGGACTGAGTTTTCTTTCACATGGAAAAGCGCCATTGTTTGTTTTGGAGGCCCCATGTCGGGGAGTTGACAGCCGCTTGCGGAAATTCTGCACAGATTAAGATTCCTCGCAGACCCAAGCTGCCACCTAAAGAGACACTGACTGCCTTTGCAGGGCCAAAACCCTCCTCCAAACTGACATCAAGTAACTGGGGGGCAGAGTTCTCTTTCTCAAAGAAATGGGACACTTTTTGTGTCCTGGCCCTAAGGCACTGTTCTCCCGGATGCCACCTGAAATTCCGTATGGATCAAGATTATTCGCTGACGCAAGCTGCTATCAACCAGGACTCTGGTTGCATTTGTAGGGCAAAACCCCTCCACCAAACAGACATCAAGAATCTGGGGGCCTCAGTTTTCTTTCACGTGTAAAAGTGTCATCATTTGTATCATAGGCTCCATGTCTAGAAGTCGACTGCCGCCTCTTCAAATTCCGCATGGAGCAAGATCCCTCACAGACCCAAGCTGCCACCGACTAGGACCCTGGCTGCCCTTGCAGGGCCAAAACCCTCCTCCAAACTGACATCAAGAAACTGGGGGGCAGAGTTCTCTTTCTCAGAGGAAAGGGACACTTTTTGTTTCTCGGCCCTAAGGCACTGTGGTCTTTGCTGCCTCCTGAAATTCCGTATGGATCAAGATTCCTCGCAGACCCAAGCTGTAACACACAAGGACCCTGGCTTCCCTTGCAGGGCTAAAACCCTCCTCCAAACTGACATCAAGAAACTGGGGGGCAGAGTTCTCTTTCTCAGAGAAAACGGACACTTTTTGTATCCCGGCCCTAAGGCACTCTGCTCTCTGCTGCCTCCTGAAAATTCGTATGGATCAAGATTCCTCGCAGACCCAAGGTGCCACAATAAAGAGCCCTGGCTGCCCTTGCAGGGCCAAAACCCACCTCCAAATTGACATCAAAAAACTGGGGGGCAGAGTTCTCTTTCTTAGAGGAAAGGGACACTTTTTGTTTCTCGGCCCTAAGGCACTGTGCTCCCTGCTGCCTCCTGAAATTCCGTATGGATCAAGTTCCCTCACAGACCCAAGCAGCCACCGACAAGGACCCTGGCTGCCCTTGCAGGGCCAAATCCCTCCTCCAAACTTACATCAAGAAACTGGGGGGCAGAGTTCTCTTTCTCAGAGAAAAGGGACACTTTTTGTGTCCCGGCCCTAAGGCACGGTGCTTCCGGACTACACCTGCAATTCCGTATGAATCAAGATTATTTGCTGACGCAAGCTGCCATCAACCAGGACTCTGGTTGCATTTGTAGGGCCAAAACCCTCCACCAAACCGATATCATGAATCTGGGGGCCTAAGTTTTCTTTCACGTGGAAAAGTGCCATCATATGTATCATAGGCCCCCTGTCTGGGAGTCGACTGCCGCCTCTTCAAATTCCGCATGCAGCAAGATCCCTCACAGACCCAAGCTGCCACCGAACAGGACCCTGGCTGCCCTTGCAGAGCCAAAACCGTCCTCCAAACTGACATCAAGAAACTGGGGGGCAGAGTTCTCTTTCTCAGAGAAAAGGGACACTTTTCTTGTCTCGGCCCTAAGGCACTGTGCTCCCTGCTTCCTCCTCAAGATCCGTATGGATCAAGATTCCTCGCAGACCCAAGCTGCCACCGAAAGGGACCCTGGCTGCCCTTGCTGGGCCAAAACCCTCCTCCAAATTGACATCAAGAAAGTGGGGGGCAGAGTTCTCTTTCTCAGAGAAAAGGGACACTTTTGGTATCCCGGCCCTCAGGCACTCGTCTCCCTGCTGCCTGCTGAAATTCCGCATGGATCAAGATTCCTCGCAGACCCAAGCTGCCACCGACAAGGACCCTGGCTGCCCTTGCAGGGCCAAAGGCCTCCTCCAAACTGACATCAAGAAAGTGGGGGGCAGAGTTCTCTTTCTCAGAGAAAAGGGACACTTTTTGTGTCCCGGCCCTAAGGCACTCTGCTCCCGGACGCCACCTGAAATGCCGCATGGATCAAGATCCTTCCCAGACCCAAGCTGCCATCAACTAGAACTCTGGCTGCAATTGTAGCGCTAAATGCCTCCTAAAAACTGGCATCATGCATCTGGGGGACTGAGTTTTCTTTCACATGGAAAAGCGCAATCGTTTGTTTTGGAGGCCCCGTGTCTGGGAGTTGACAGCCGCTTGCGGAAATTCTGCACAGATTAAGATTCCTCGCAGACCCAAGCTGCTACCAAAAGAGACACTGACTGCCTTTGCAGGGCCAAAACCCTCCTCCAAACTGACATCAAGAAACTGGGGGGCAGAGTTCTCTTTCTCAAAGAAAAGGGACACTTTTTGTGTCCCGGCCCTAAGGCACTGTGCTCCCGGACGCCACCTGAAATTCCGTATGGATCAAGATTATTCGCTGACGCAAGCTGCTATCAACCAGGACTCTGGTTGCATTTGTAGGGCAAAAACCCTCCACCAAACAGACATCATGAATCTGGGGGCCTCAGTTTTCTTTCACGTGGAAAAGTGCCATCATTTGTATCGTAGGCCCCCTGTCTGGGAGTCGACTGCCGCCTCTTCAAATTCCGCATGGAGCAAGATCCCTCACAGACCCAAGCTGCCACCGACAAGGACACTGGCTGCCCTTGCAAAGCCAAAACCCTCCTCCAAACTGACATCAAGAAACTGGGGGGCAGAGTTCTCTTTCTCAGAGAAAAGGGACACTTTTTGTGTCCCGGCCCTAAGCACTGTGCTCCCGGATGCCACCTGAAATTCCGTATGGATCAAGA
>JAVTVJ010004445.1:0-11290 GCA_034509425.1 Eopsaltria australis | reverse complement strand
ATCATTTTACAGCCAATTTTGGGTCATTTTTGGGCCATTTTTTGGGCCCTTTTAGGGCCTTTTTTGGGTCATTTTTGAGCCGTTTTTGGGTCTAGTTTTAGGACTATTTCTGGGTGATTTTCGGAGAGCTTTTGGGCCCGTATTTGGGTCAAATTTTGAGTCATTTTTGGGCGATTTATGGGCCATTTTTGGGTGATTTTTGGGTCATTTTTTGGGCTATTTTGGGCCTATTTTTCAGTGATTTATAGGCGGAAATTTGGGTTATTTTACGGCCCATTTTGGCTCATTTTGGAGGCCATTTTTAGGGCCATTTTGGGGCTATTTTTGGGTCAATTTTGGGCCAATTTTTGGGTTATTTTTGGACCATTTTGGGGGCCTTTTAGGGGCTATTTTTAGGGCCTTTTAGGGTCTATTTTTTGGGCAATTTTTGGGCCATTTTGGGTCATTTATAGGTCATTTCTTGGGGCTATTTCGAGCCTTGTTTGGGGTCATTTATAGGGGAAATTTTAGATCATTTTATGGCCAATTTTGAGTCATTTTTAGGGCCATTCTTGGGGCCATTTTTGGGGCCATTTATGGTGCTATTTTGGGATCATTTTGGGTCATTTTTGTGTTTATCTTTCCGTCATTTTTGAGCCATTTTTGGGTAATTTTAGGGCCATTTTTGTGTCATTTAGGGCACTATTTTGGGCCATTTTGGGGTGATTTTTAGGGCTATTTTTGGGTAATTTTTGAGCCATTTTTGGGGCTATTCTGGGCCTATTTTTGGGTCATTTTTAAGGCCATTTTTAGGGCCATTTTCAGAGCCATTTTGGGCCCACTTTTGAGTCATTTTTGGTTCATTTTTAGGGCCAGTTTTGGGTCAATTTGGGGCCATTTTTGGGTCATTTTTGAGGCCATTTTGGGGCTATTTTTGGGCCATTTTGGGTCATATATGAGGCTATTTTTGGTCGTTGTTTTGGGCCATTTTTGGTCAATTTTGAGGCCATTTTAGAGTCATTTTTGCGGTGAATTTTTGGTCATTTTATGGCCAGTTTTGTAACCATTTTACGGCCATTTTGGGTCATTTTTGGATAAATGTTAAGGTCTATTTTGGGGTCATTTTTGGGCCAATTTTTGGGTTATTTTTGGACCATTTCTGGGGCCATTTTTTTGTCAATTTTGCGGCCATTTTTGCGGCCATTTTTGGGTCACTTTGGGCCAATTTTTGGGTCATTTTTGGACCACTTATGGGCCATTTTTTGTCAATTTGACTATTATTGGGCCACTTGGGTTTCATTTTTGGCACCTTCGGAGCCATTTGGCCCATTCTGGGCGTCTTTTTTTGTCATTACGGGGCCATTTCTGATTATTTTCCGCGGGCCATTTCTGGCCAATTTTGGGGCCATATTCGGGGCCATTATCGTTGCCATTTTGATGGTCATTTATGGCCCTTCTTGAGTCTTTTTTGCGATAATTTTTGGTCATTTTTGGGCTGTTTTTGCCGTCATTTTAGGGCTATTTTTGGGTCATTTTTGGCCATCGGGTCATTTTTGGGCTATTTTAAGCTTTTTTGTGTCATTTCAGGTATTTTCTGGAGTATTTTGGTCTATTTTGGGCCATTTTTTGTCAATTTTTACGTCATTTTTGGGTCATTATGGAGGATTTTTCATTTTGGTCGTTCATGGGGCCTTTTAGCGGCTATTTTTTGGGCTATTTTTGAGTCATTTTCATGTTATTTTTGCGTCATTTTTTGGTCCATTTTTTGGTCATTTTTTAGGCCATTTTTGGAGACATTTGGGCCATTTCTGGGCCATTTTTGGGCCATTTTTCTGTCATTGTTTGGGATCATTTTTAGATCATTTGTGGGCCATTTTTGGGGTTTTTTGGGGGGCTATTTTTTGGTCATTTTTAGGCTATTTTTGGATCATTCTTGGGTCATCTTTGGGTGGGTTTTTGGATGAATTTTTGGGCATGTTTTGGCAATTTTTAAGCTATTTTGGGGTCACTTTTGGGTCCATTTATGGAGTCATTTTTTGAGTCATTTCTGGGCCATTTTCGGGGCCATTTAGGGCCCATATTTGGGTCAATTTCTGATTCATTTTTTGAGTCTATTTTGGGCTTATTTTTGGGTCATTTTTGGGCCATTTTTGGCCTATTTCTTGGTCTTTTTTGCGCCACTATCGGGGCCATTTTTGTGGCCATTTCAGGGCCATTTTTGGGTCATTTACGGGGGAATTTTTGAGGTCATTTTTGGGTCATTTTTGTGGCCTTTTGGGGGCTTTTTTGGGTCATTTCTGGGTCATTTTTGGGTCATCTTTGGGGCTATTTTTGAGTAATTTTTGAGTCGTTTTTGGGGCCTTTTATGGGCTATTTTTGAGTCATCTTTAGGGCCATTTCTGTGCCTTTTTGGGTCATTTTTGGGGCCATTTCTCCATCATTTTTGGGGACATTTGTGTGTACATCCGGCACTGCGGCGGCCATTTTGGTAGTTCGGGACCAAGTGCGCATGCGCCGAGTACATCCGGGCACTGCGGCGGCCATTTTTGTAGTTCGGGACCAAGTGCGCATGCGCCGAGTACATCCGGGCACTGCGGCAGCCATATTGGAGTCCGGAGGCGTAGTACGCATGTGCGGAGTACATCCGGCACTGCGGCGGCCATTTTGGTAGTTCGGGACCAAGTGCGCATGCGCCGAGTACATCCGGGTACTGCGGCGGCCATTTTTGTAGTTCGGGACGAATTGCGCATGCGCCGAGTACATCCGGCTACTGCGGCGGCCATTTTGGTAGTTCGGGACCAAGTGCGCATGCGCCGAGTACATCCGGGTAGTGCGGCGGCCATTTTTGTAGTTCGGGACCAAGTGCGCATGCGCGGAGTACATCCGGGCACTGCGGCGGCCATTTTGGGTCTGGAGGCGTAGTACGCATGTGCGGAGTACATCCGGGCACTGCGGCGGCCATTTTGGTTGTTCGGGACCAAGTGCGCATGCGCCAAGTACATCCGGGTACTGCGGCGGCCATTTTGGTAGTTCGAGTCTATTTTTGGCTTAATTTTGGGTCATTTTTGGGTCTTTTTGGGCAATTTCAGGGGCTATTTTGGAGCCATTTTTGAGCCATTTTTGGATCATTGTTTTGGGCCATTTTTAGGTCAATTTTGGGGCCATTTTTGAGCCATTTCTGGGTCATTTTTTGGGGCTGTTTTACAGGCTATTTTTGGTGCAATTTCTGGGTCATTTATTGGGGATGTTGTGCATCATTTTACAGCCAATTTTGGGTCATTTTTGGGCCATTTTTGGGGCCCTTTTAGGGCCTTTTTTGGGTCATTTTTGAGCCGTTTTTGGGTCTAGTTTTAGGACTATTTCTGGCTGATTTTCGGAGAGCTTTTGGGCCCGTATTTGGGTCAAATTTTGATCATTTTTGGGCGATTTATGGGCCATTTTGGGGTGATTGGGTCATTTTTTGCGGTATTTTGCGGCCTATTTTTCCAGTGATTATAGGCCGGAATTGGGTATTTACGGCCATTTGGGCTCATTTGGAGCCATTTTTAGGGCATTTTGGGCTATTTTTGGCGTCAATTTTGGCCAATTTTGGGTTATTTTTGGACCATTTTGGGGCCTTTTAGGGCTATTTTTAGGGCCTTTTAGGGTCTATTTTTTGCGCAATTTTTGGGCCATTTTGGGTCATTTTTAGGTCATTTCTTGGGGCTATTTCGAGCCTTGTTTGGGGTCATTTATAGGGGAAATTTTAGATCATTTTATGGCCAATTTTGAGTCATTTTTAGGGCCATTCTTGGGGCCATTTTTGGGGCCATTTATGGTGCTATTTTGGGATCATTTTGGGTCATTTTTGTGTTTATCTTTCCGTCATTTTTGAGCCATTTTAGGGTAATTTTAGGGCCATTTTTGTGTCATTTAGGGCACTATTTTTGGGCCATTTTGGGGTGATTTTTAGGGCTATTTTTGGGTAATTTTTGAGCCATTTTTGGGGCTATTCTGGGCCTATTTTTTGGGTCATTTTTAAGGCCATTTTTAGGGCCATTTTCAGGAAGCCATTTGCGGCCCACTTTTGAGTCATTTTTTGGTCATTTTTAGGCCAGTTTGGTCAATTTAGGCCATTTTTGGGTCATTTTGAGGCCATTTTGGGGCTATTTTTGGGCCATTTTGGGTCATATATGAGGCTATATTTGGTCGTTGTTTTGGGCCATTTTTGGTCAATTTTGAGGCCATTTTAGAGTCAATTTTGGGGTGAATTTTTGGTCATTTTATGGCCAGTTTTGTAACCATTTTACGGCCATTTTTGGGTCATTTTTGGATAAATGTTAAGGTCTATTTTGGGTCATTTTTGGGCCATTTCTGGGTCATTTTTGACCATTTCTGGGGCCATTTTTTTGTCAATTTTGCGGCCATTTTTGCGGCCATTTTTGGGTCACTTTTGGGCCAATTTTTGGGTCATTTTTGGACCACTTATGGGGCCATTTTTTTGTCAATTTTGGACTATTTTGGGGCCACTTTGGGGTTCATTTTTGGGGCCACCTTCGGAGCCATTTTGGGCCCATTCTTGGGTCTTATTTTGGTCATTTTCGGGGCCATTTCTGATTCATTTTCGGGGCCATTTCTTGGCCAATTTTGGGGCCATATTCGGGGGCATATCGTTGCCATTTTTTGGGTCATTTATGGGCCCTTCTTGAGTCTTTTTTGGGATATTTTTTTGGTCATTTTTGGGCTGTTTTTGGTCATTTTTAGGGCTATTTTTGGGTCATTTTTGGGCCATTTCTGGGTCATTTTTGGGGCTATTTTTAAGCTTTTTTGTGTCATTTTCAGGTTATTTTTGGAGGTATTTTGGGTCTATTTTTGGGCCATTTTTTGTCCAATTTTTACGTCATTTTTGGGTCATTTATGGAGGGATTTTTGGTCATTTTTTGGTCGTTCATGGGGCCTTTTAGGGGCTATTTTTTGGGCTATTTTTGAGTCAGTTTCATGTTATTTTTGCGTCATTTTTTGGTCCATTTTTTGGTCATTTTTTAGGCCATTTTTGGAGACATTTGGGGCCATTTCTGGGCCATTTTTGGGCCATTTTTCTGTCATTGTTTTGGATCATATTTAGATCATTTGTGGGCCATTTTTTGGGTTTTTTTGGGGGCTATTTTTTGGTCATTTTTAGGCTATTTTTGGATCATTCTTGGGTCATCTTTGGGTGTGTTTTGGATGAATTTTTGGGCATGTTTTGGCAATTTTTAAGCTATTTTGGGGTCACTTTTGGGTCCATTTATGGAGTCATTTTTGGAGTCATTTCTGGGCCATTTTCGGGGCCAATTAGGGCCAATATTTGGGTCAATTTCTGATTCATTTTTTGAGTCTATTTTGGGCTTATTTTTGGGTCATTTTTGGGCCATTTTTGGGCTATTTCTTGGTCTTTTTTGCGCCACTCTCAGGGCCATTTTTGTGGCCATTTCAGGGCCATTTTTGGGTCATTTACGGGGGAATTTTTGAGGTCATTTTTGGGTCATTTTTGTGGCCTTTTGGGGGCTTTTTTGGGTCATTTCTGGGTCATTTTTGGGTCATCTTTGGGGCTATTTTTGAGTAATTTTAGGGTCGTTTTTGGGGCCTTTTATGGGCTATTTTTGAGTCATCTTTAGGGCCATTTCTGTGCCTTTTTGGGTCATTTTTAGGGCCATTTCTCCATCATTTTTGGGGACATTTGTGTGTACATCCGGGCACTGCGGCGGCCATTTTGGTAGTTCAGGACCAATTGCGCATGCGCCGAGTACATCCGGTACTGCGGCGGCCATTTTGGTAGTTCGGGACCAATTGCGCATGCGCCGAGTACAACCGGGTACTGTGGCGGCCATTTTTGTAGTTCTGTACCAATTGCGCATGCGCGGAGTACATCCGGTACGGGCGCCATTTGGAGTTCGAGTCTATTTTGGGCTTAATTTTGGGTCATTTTTGGGTCTTTTTTGGGCAATTTCAGGGGCTATTTTGGAGCCATTTTTGAGCCATTTTTGGATCATTGTTTGGGCCATTTTTAGGTCAATTTTGGGGCCATTTTTGAGCCATTTCTGGGTCATTTTTTGGGGCTGTTTTAAAGGCTATTTTTGGTGCAATTTCTGGGTCATTTATTGGGGATGTTTTGCATCATTTTACAGCCAATTTGGGTCATTTTTGGGCCATTTTTGGGGCCCTTTTAGGGCCTTTTTTGGGTCATTTTTGAGCCGTTTTTGGGTCTAGTTTTAGGACTATTTCTGGGTGATTTTCGGAGAGCTTTTGGGCCCGTATTTGGGTCAATTTTTGAGTCATTTTTGGGCGATTATGGGCCATTTTGGGGTGATTTTTGGGTCATTTTTTGGGCTATTTTGGGCCTATTTTTCAGTGATTTATAGGCGGAATTTTTGGTTATTTTACGTCCCATTTTGGCTCATTTTGGAGGCCATTTTTAGGGCCATTTTGGGGCTATTTTTGGGTCAATTTTGGGCCAATTTTTGGGTTATTTTGGACCATTTTGGGGGCCTTTTAGGGGCTATTTTTAGGGCCTTTTAGGGTCTATTTTTTGGGCAATTTTTGGGCCATTTTGGGTCATTTTTAGGTCATTTCTTGGGGCTATTTCGAGCCTTGTTTGGGGTCATTTATAGGGGAAATTTAGATCATTTTATGGCCAATTTTGAGTCATTTTTAGGGCCATTCTTGGGGCCATTTTTGGGGCCATTTATGGTGCTATTTTGGGATCATTTTGGGTCATTTTTGTGTTTATCTTTCCGACATTTTTGAGCATTTGGTAATATCGCATTCATATGCACTATTTTTGGGCCATTTTGTGATTTTTAGGCGCTATTTTTGTGGTAATTTTGACCAATTTTTGGGCTAATTTGCCATTTTTGGGTCATTTTTAAGGCCATTTTTAGGCCAATTTCAGAGCCAACATTTTGGCCACTTTTGAGTCATTTTTTGGTCATTTAGGCCAGTTGTGGGTCAATTTGGGGCCATTTTTGGGTCATTTTTGAGGCCATTTTGGGGCTATTTTTGGGCCATTTTGGGTCATATATGAGGCTATTTTTGGTCGTTGTTTTGGGCCATTTTGGGTCAATTTTGAGGCCATTTTAGAGTCATTTTTGGGGTGAATTTTTGGTCATTTTATGGCCAGTTTTGTAACCATTTTACGGCCATTTTTGGGTCATTTTTGGATAAATGGTAAGGTCTATTTTGGGGTCATTTTTGGGCCAATTTTTGGGTTATTTTTGGACCATTTCTGGGGCCATTTTTTTGTCAATTTTGCGGCCATTTTGCGGCCATTTTTGGGTCACTTTTGGGCCAATTTTTGGGTCATTTTTGGACCACTTATGGGGCCATTTTTTTGTCAATTTTGGACTATTTTGGGGCCACTTTGGGGTTCATTTTTGGGGCCACCTTCGGAGCCATTTTGCGCCCATTCTGGGCTTTTTGGTCATTTTTCGGGGGCCATTCTGATTCATTTCGGGTGCCATTTCGTTGGCCCAATTTTGGCCATATGCGGGGCATATCGTTGTCCATTTTTGTCATAGGCCCTCTTAGAGTCTTTGGAAGTGTTTGTCATTTTTGGGCTGTTTTTTTGTCATTTTTAGGGCTATTTTTGGGTCATTTTTGGGCCATTTCTTGGTCATTTTTGGGGCTATTTTTAAGCTTTTTTGTGTCATTTTCAGGTTATTTTTGGAGGTATTTTGGGTCTATTTTTGGGCCATTTTTTTGTCCAATTTTTACGTCATTTTTGGGTCATTTATGGAGGGATTTTTTGGTCATTTTTTGGTCGTTCATGGGGCCTTTTAGGGGCTATTTTTTTGGCTATTTTTGAGTCATTTTCATGTTATTTTTGCGTCATTTTTTGGTCCATTTTTTGGTCATTTTTTTAGCGCCATTTTGGAGACATTTGCGCCATTCTTGGGCCATTTTTGGGCCATTTTTCTTCAGTTGGGATCATTTTTAATTCATTTGTCGGCCATTTTTGGGTTTTTTTGGGCTATTTTTGCGTCATTTTTAGCGCTATTTTGGATCATTACTTGGTTCATCTTTGGGTGTGTTTTTGGATGAATTTTTGGGCATGTTTTGGCAATTTTTAAGCTATTTTGGGGTCACTTTTGGGTCCATTTATGGAGTCATTTTTGGAGTCATTTCTGGGCCATTTTCGGGCCATTTAGGGCCCATATTTGGGTCAATTTCTGATTCATTTTTTGAGTCTATTTTGGGCTTATTTTTGGGTCATTTTTGGGCCATTTTTGGGCTATTTCTTGGTCTTTTTTGCGCCACTATCGGGGCCATTTTTGTGGCCATTTCAGGGCCATTTTTGGGTCATTACGGGGGAATTTTTGAGGTCATTTTTGGGTCATTTTTGTGGCCTTTTGGGGGCTTTTTTGGGTCATTTCTGGGTCATTTTTGGGTCATCTTTGGGGCTATTTTTGATTAATTTTTGGGTCGTTTTTGGGGCCTTTTATGGGCTATTTTTGAGTCATCTTTAGGGCCATTTCTGTGCCTTTTGGGTCATTTTTGGGGCCATTTCTCCATCATTTTTGGGGACATTTGTGTGTACATCCGGGCACTGCGGCGGCCATTTTGGTAGTTCGGGACCAATTGCGCATGCGCCGAGTACATCCGCGCACTGCGGCGGCCATTTTGGTGGTTCGGGACCAAGTGCGCATGCGCCGAGTACATCTGGGTACTGCGGCCGCAATTTTGGTAGTTCAGGGCTTACGGAGCATGCGCGGAGTACATCCGGTTACTGCGGCGGCCATTTTGTAGTTCCGAGTCTATGGGCGTAATTTTGGGGTCAATCTTTTGGGCTTTTTTGGGCAATTTCAGGGGCTTTTTGGAGCCATTTGAGCCATTTTTGGATCATGTTTTGGCCATTTTTAGGTCAATTTTGGGCCATTTTTGAGCCATTTCTGGTGTCATTTTTTGGGCTGTTTTAAAGGCTATTTTTGGTTGCAATTTCTGGTTCATCTTATATTGGCGAGTTTGCATTCCATTTTACAGCCAATTTGGGTCCATTTTTGGCCATTTTGGGGCCCTTTAGGCCTTTTTTGGGTCATTTTGAGCCGTTTTTGGGTCTAGTTTTAGGACTATTTCTGGGTGATTTTCGGAGAGCTTTTGGGCCCGTATTTGGGTCAATTTTTGAGTCATTTTTGGGCGATTTATGGGCCATTTTGGGGTGATTTTTGGGTCATTTTTTGGGCTATTTTGGGCCTATTTTTCAGTGATTTATAGGCGGAATTTTGGGTTATTTACGGCCCATTTTGGCTCATTTTGGAGGCCATTTTTAGGGCCATTTTGGGGCTATTTTTGGGTCAATTTTGGGCCAATTTTTGGGTTATTTTTGGACCATTTTGGGGGCTTTTTAGGGGCTATTTTTAGGGCCTTTTAGGGTCTATTTTTGGGCAATTTTTGGGCCATTTTGGGTCATTTTTAGGTCATTTCTTGGGGCTATTTCGAGCCTTGTTTGGGGTCATTTATAGGGGAAATTTTAGATCATTTTATGGCCAATTTTGAGTCATTTTTAGGGCCATTCTTGGGGCCATTTTTGGTGCCATTTATGGTGCTATTTTGGGATCATTTTGGTTCATTTTTGTGTTTATCTTTCCGTCATTTTTGAGCCATTTTTGGGTAATTTTAGGGCCATTTTTGTGTCAATTAGGGCACTATTTTTGGGCCATTTTGGGGTGATTTTTAGGGCTATTTTTGGGTAATTTTTGAGCCATTTTTGGGGCTATTCTGGGCCTATTTTTGGGTCATTTTTAGGGCCATTTTTAGGGCCATTTTCAGAGCCATTTGGGGCCCACTTTTGAGTCATTTTTTGGTCATTTTTAGGGCCAGTTTTGGGTCAATTTGGGGCCATTTTTGGGTCATTTTTGAGGCCATTTTGGGGCTATTTTTGGGCCAGTTTGGGTCATATATGAGGCTATTTTTGGTCGTTGTTTTGGGCCATTTTTGGTCAATTTTGAGGCCATTTTAGAGTCATGTTTGGGGTGAATTTTTGGTCATTTTATGGCCAGTTTTGTAACCATTTTACGGCCATTTTGGGTCATTTTTGGATAAATGTTAAGGTCTATTTTGGGGTCATTTTTGGGCCAATTTTTGGGTTATTTTTGGACCATTTCTGGGGCCATTTTTTTGTCAATTTTGCGGCCATTTTTGCGGCCATTTTTGGGTCACTTTTGGGCCAATTTTTGGGTCATTTTTGGACCACGTATGGGGCCATTTTTTTGTCAATTTTGGACTATTTTGGGGCCACTTTGGGGTTCATTTTTGGGCCACCTTCGGAGCCATTTTGGGCCCATTCTTGGGTCTTTTTTTGGTCATTTTCGGGGCCATTTCTGATTCATTTTCGGGGCCATTTCTTGGCCAATTTTGGGGCCATATTCGGGGGCAGATCGTTGCCATTTTTTGGGTCATTTATGGGCCCTTCTTGAGTCTTTTTTGGGATATTTTTTTGGTCATTTTGGGCTGTTTTTTGGTCATTTTTAGGGCTATTTTTGGGTCATTTTTGGGCCATTTCTGGGTCATTTTTGGGGCTATTTTTAAGCTTTTTTGTGTCATTTTCAGGTTATTTTTGGAGGTATTTTGGGTCTATTTTTGGGCCATTTTTTGTCCAATTTTTACGTCATTTTTGGGTCATTTATGGAGAGATTTTTTGGTCATTTTTTGGTCGTTCATGGGGCCTTTTAGGGGCTATTTTTTGGGCTATTTTTGAGTCATTTTCATGTTATTTTTGCGTCATTTTTTTGTCCATTTTTTGGTCATTTTTTATGCCATTTTTGGAGACATTTGGGGCCATTTCTGGGCCATTTTTTGGCCATTTTTCTGTCTTTGTTTTGGATCATTTTTAGATCATTTGTGGGCCATTTTTGGGGTTTTTTTGGGGGCTATTTTTTGGTCATTTTTAGGCTATTTTTGGATCATTCTTGGGTCATCTTTGGGTGTGTTTTTGGATGAATTTTTGGGAATGTTTTGGCAATTTTTAAGCTATTTTTGGGTCACTTTTGGGTCCATTTATGGAGTCATTTTTGGAGTCATTTCTGGGCCATTTTCGGGGCCATTTAGGGCCCATATTTGGGTCAATTTCTGATTCATTTTTTGAGTCTATTTGGGCTTATTTTTGGGTCATTTTTGGGCCATTTTTGGGCTATTTCTTGGTCTTTTTTGCGCCACTATCGGGGCCATTTTTGTGGCCATTTCAGGGCCATTTTTGGGTCATTTACGGGGGAATTTTTGAGGTCATTTTGGGTCATTTTTGTGGCCTTTTGGGGGCTTTTTTGGGTCATTTCTGGGTCATTTTTGGGTCATCTTTGGG